>JASAOL010000565.1:0-164196 GCA_030849045.1 Wallacemonas rigidus
GCTCGCTGTCGCTGTCTGCGTTGTAGAACCGGCCATCCCTCTGCAACATCTTGAGGCGCACGGAGCTACTTCAGTGCACACTACTCACAGACACGCACACACGGTGACGTGCTGTTTTGTTTTCGTTCGTTCTCTATCTCTTCCCAGTATCTCTTCCCTTCGTGACGTGCTTCTGTACCTCACACGACATAAACGTGTGTGAGGTGTCCCTCTTTGTAAATCGTTTTATGTTACATCTTCTGCATCCCTTTTCCTGTCTTGTGGGGCGTCTAGCCGGCGGACAGCCGGTATGAGTCGTTCGTGGCTTCTACACCGCTCTCTCCCATTTGCCATTCCACCGTGTGAATTCATGGCCGTTGTGTGTCCTTGGCGTACATATCCGCGTGCTTTTATTGCGGTTTAAGCAGGAGTGCTCTTTCTTTTCTTCTTTTTGGTATCGCACTGTCTTGGTCCTATTTCTTATTCGGCGCTGCCTTGTCGCCACACTACATCCTCCGATATGTTATCTCGAAATGTTCTCTCGTGAGTACGACACTCTTGCTTCTCAGCGAGTGCGTGTTCCTTCTTTTATTTCCATTCTTTTCTCTTGCTGCCATCATGCAGAATAATCACCTGTACCGCCATCCAATCCCATCGGCCACTTCTCCATCTGCGGGACGACACAAGAACACAAACGAACAAGTAGTAGTCAAGAGAAGCACATCACCAAAGAGAAGCACACACATAGTGTGTCTATCGCTGAGCAGGTTACTTGTGCGCGCACCCTCATATGTCACCCTATGGCCAGACGTCGCATGGCTGTCCATTGTCAGGAACGCACATCACAGAATGCACAGTGCCGTTTATCATTTTTTTTTTCTCGGCGACAGGGCGAACGGAATGAACGAACGAGTCACGACAAGATAGTAAATCGAATGGAATAAAGACAAGCTGAAGGACCTTCCCGCGTGCCTCATGACCTCACCTTTCTTTTCCCACCTTGTTCTCTCTTGTCTTTTCATCACCACTGCTATTGGATGTGAGATACACAGAAAGCGCCGATCACCCATTCTCCCACACTCTTCCATACACCACCGCACACGAGCGGCGAAGACGGCCTCTTCTCAGCAACCCGCTCTTCGATTCAGCGTAGGCTGACGTGAAGCATATCGTAAAACAGTTTTTTCACATCGATAGCAGACGCGCACGGCGCACGCACCGTTATGTCGCGCGCTTTGCTGGAGGGCTGTCGCCGCCGTCATCTGGTGCTTCACATGGACATCAACAAGACCATCATCCAAACAGATCCGGCTGGTGGCCGCACACTGACGGACGTGCTCAACAGCAACGTGGCTGCCAATGTTTTTGGTGTCGTTGAATCCAACAAGGAGGGCGACCGGGAGGTGTGGCGCCCGCTTTTCAGTGTAGATGACGCGCCCGACGTGCAAACGTCCGCACGCGATAGTGTCAGGGGAAAAGAGCTCATCACGTATGCCGACTACGTCGATCGTGCGTTCTGTGAACCGCCCGGCATGGCGCAGCTCGCCAAGGCGGAGCGGGATCAGCTGTGGAAGAAGATTTCTGGTGAACGTCGTAAGGCCGTGGCGGATTTTACGTTCCCTGGTGCCCTGGGTGCGGCCTACGCCCCGCTGGTACAGAAGCAGCGTCGGGCACTGACCAAGTCTGATCACGTGATGTCATCACGAACCAACGAGACAAGTGCTGTCGACGCCGCCAACGATCTCTCACGCTACTACACCATTATCCCCTCCTTTTTTAAGTTGATCAACTATCTCTCGGAGCTCGACTGGCCCTTCACGCTTATCTTCCGTACTTTCGGAAATGATCTCGGGCGTGTGTTGGAGGATTGGGAGAGCTTCGTGCGTGGCCAGCACGATTGTCGTCCTAGTGGCCCTGTGTTGGCCGCGCTCGCCCAGGCACCGTACGTCAAGCCACTCACTGGCTGTGTGTACCGCGAGAAGGATCGGCTGTTTCTCTGCTACGGGCCTGACGTTTCGGCCTCGACGCTGCCTGCGGCTTTTGTCCAGAAGGAGCAGCCGACGTCGGAGGAGGTCGCCGCGGCGCTGCGCGATCTGCCCGGTCACATGCGTGTAGCCGAAACGAGTTTTCACACGTTACAAGACGATCTCCGGCGTTACTTCGCCCAATCTCACAACATTGGTGGTCTTGTCGATTACTATCCGTGCTGGGCGCAGTCTGCTGAGCGTCGTGACGGGGGTAAGGTGTACGCCGTGCACGTGCCGGACGCTGCGGGAAAGGCGAGCAAGGAAGTGGCGGACAAGGAGGAGGACGCCGAGTACAATGTGTTCTTCGACGACAACATCAGCCTCGGAAACATCTTCTCTATCGTCGACATACGCGAAGCGACGTCAGGCACGTCCATCTGTGACGCGAACCTGGAGGAACTCTTCTGTGTGCCGGTCAACGCGTACAAGGCAATTGTAGACGAGAACTACTTCATTGAGTGTCTCTGCGATCGTCTTCGACGCCAGGCATACGCAATCGATGTGGCCAGAGACCAACGGGAGCGGAAAAGAGAGGCTTAGCTTCGCGCGCATACGACACACACACACACACACACAAACGAACAAACGAAACGGAGGAGGACAACCACGTCAAGAAAAAAAAAAAAATGGTTGAAAAGGCTCGGAGCTCGGCGTGGTGAGCAGTTTTTTTTCTCTGGACGTCAAACAACACCAACGCGCCAGGATGGTGATGATACGAGAAGTGAACGATGAACGCACGTGTGGCCGATGACGGCGTGGCGTGCCACACGTGCACACAAGCGTACAGCACGCACCTCTGTCTCTCTCCCTTCTCCGATTTCTGATCTCCTCTCTGTCCTCCCCCTCATTGCTTTTGCTTGTGGCAGACACACACGCGCACGAGCGTAAACGAAACGAAATAAAACAAAACAAATCATAATTGAAACGTAACAATTTTTGTTGGTTTTCCCTCTTCTGTCCATACGTGTCGGATTGAGCTCGGTGTTTTACACTACTTTTTTGTCCATTTTATCCTGTTTGTCTTGTTCTCAACTTCTTTTGGGCTTACTTTTAAATCAATAGGCGTTCTTCAACGTCTTCAAACGTCCGCTCACCACAATGTCCAGTCCACCTTCTGTCGCTACGCTCCTTGCGTACGCTATCGTGAGCGTTGTCATCGTTGTGTGCGCGGACGAGCTCCTTCATGTAATAATCATGGTCGCTGGTGTTGTGTGTGTGCTGAGCGTGTGGGGTCACGCGCCGCCTGCCCCGCACGAGGTCTCGCACAGGACGAACCGTGAAGAGGAGGAGGAGGAGTTGGTGGCTGCGACGCATCAACCAATGGCGCACGCACCACCTGCACAGACCACTTCTCTTCGCGGTCCCCGAGATGATGGTGTGCTGCCCAGAATGCAGTCCGCACCTCTTCCCCCGTACGCCATGCGGTGCTCTGCGATGAGCACCGCGTCGCTGACATCGGCCAAGAGCACGCGCAGTGGTAACAGGTTCGGCCCGGCGCTGCCTCGCCGAGCGGTGCCTGCACGCTATGGAGCCGATGCGACCCGCCGCCCATCGCAGCTCATATCATCTGCCTGGGCACCGCGACCACCACTGCCGCTCTCTGAGCTCAATCTGGCTGTCCTTCGTCGCACAGGCGTGCGTGGAATGCAACATACGGACACGCTCGGGGCGACGACGACACCACGATCGATGGGCATGCACGCTGTGGCCTCCGTGCGTCGACTTGCCGACTTTGTGTCGGTCAACGGCTCACGCACGTCATCGCGACTCCCATCGCCGACGCGTCGTGCGAAAGCCTGAGCTTGACGATCAGCTTGCTTAGACATCCGTCGCTTCTTTTTTTTTTTCGTTATTCTTCTCTCTACTCGCCTTCACACCCATTCATTGCTTTCCTTAACAATAGTGCACGCCTTCATCGATTTTTTGTTTGTGTTTCAAGCAATCTTTGAATGCCTTTGGCCTTCTGTGGCCAAGGGACTGATGCACATACACCCTCCTCTGTCACGTTTTTATGTCTCCCCACTTCGCGTGCTGTTCCCGAGGCACAGTCTGTGCGCTCGCCCTTTTTTCACGTTTTATCTGTGCTCTTATCCTGTACACGTCTTGTGTATCAGACTGATCTGGTCAAACACAAAGCAAATCACCACATCCTGAACACACCGACAAAGAGAACCATCACTCATGGTCATCTTGAACGCGTCTCGCCATTGGCGCGCGAGTGCAAAAACCCCCTGTTTTTCTGAGCGCGTGGTGCGTACCCCCACTCTGCTGCGCCAGCAGTTCTTCTAGGCCCACTGTTTCGACACTCCCGCTCCGACCCCGTTCGTCATGAAGCGCCGCTTTTCGGTGGTACTCGATTGCCGCAGATTTTCACTTTATGGCACATGCGAATATTTCTTCCCACGGTCTCTCGTTCCAACTCTGTCTCATTGACGTCTCTTCTTTTTCTATTGTGTCCGCACAAACTACTTATATATATATATTCCCTCACTTCTAGAAATACAGAATCTTTTGTCGTGTTTATTTCCCTTGACAAGTCGCCGTATCTCGTGTGTTGGTGCGGCGCGCGTCTAAATACGCTCGCGCACTGCCACTCGGCTGCCTTTTGTGTTTCTCTGATACTCTCTCGCACCCTCTTTTTTTTTTTTTCGTGTGCGCTCGCACGTCTCCTTGTCTGCATACGCGATGAGTATAAAAGGACTCTGGAGGATACTGAAGCACCTCGTTCGCGATGGTCATCTCAGTCAGTTTCGAGGACAACGGGTTGCGGTGGATATGTACGTCTGGCTACACCGCGCCGTGATCAACAGCGTGACCATAAATACGGAAAATTTGCTGCCGTACCTCTACGCCAAGCTCGTTAAGGGTGATGCGACGGCCACCATTGCTCTTGAGGATGTGCTCGTTGTCACTGACCAGTACTTGACCTCCGTGATGGACAAGGTTCACCACCTCCAGCGCTTCGGCATCGTGCCGGTTTGTGTCTTTGATGGCACGGAGATGCCGATGAAGCAAGGCACCGATGAGGAGAGACAGGCGCGTCGTGACGCGGCCTTCCAAAAAGCCATGCGACACTTCGAAGACGCGTACAGTGTTGAACACGCGACACTGCGAAGCCCCTCACATAGTCTCAGCGAAGGTATTCGCGAGTTGGAAAAAGCAGTGGATATCTCAACAGAGATGGCGCACACGGTGATTCAAATACTCCGTGAGGAGAGGGGCGTGGAGTGTCTGGTCGCACCCTACGAAGCCGACGCACAACTCTCGTACCTGTGCCGTGAAGGCTACGTGCAGGCCGCGCTCTCCGAAGATTCCGACCTCATCGCGTACTTCTGTCCCTGTGTCATCAGTAAGCTTGATAAATCGGGGCGGTGCGATGTGGTGAAGCCACCAGATATCATTCCCGGCTTCTTCGCCGAACTCAACGTGCAGCTTCGCGCGCGACGTGGTGCCGGTGGTGCATACCACACCCAAGCTTCCCCTGCCGCCATTCTGCCGCCGCACTCGCCATCCTTTCGCTCCCCGAACATGGTCCCTCCACCTCCGCAGGGCTCCGGCTCTGGCTCTGGCTACACCTACGAGTCCTTTCTTCTTGGCTGTGTGCTCGCTGGCTGCGACTACGTGCGTAGCCTGCACGGCATCGGGATCACCAAGGCGTTTCGCCTTGTGTGTCAATCGCAGTCGCTCACCCAGCTCATGCGCACGCTGCACGACGAGTACGGCTTCCCCGATGATGAGCTGCACCGGTATCGGCAGAAGGTTCTCTCCGCGTTTTACTGCTTCGCCCACCACATCGTTTACTGTCCACGCCAGAAGCAGCTGACACTTTTTCACCCGCTCCCACATCTGGCGGCCACACAACCCAGTCTTAAGACAGACCTCGTCGGGTATCTGTGGCCGCCCGAGGTCGCCCGCAAGGTCTGTGAGGAGTGCCTCTACGATCCCTGCACGCATCGTCTGTACCGTGGGACATTCCAGAGGTGTGTCGAGCAGTATATGCGGCGCACACACCACGGACAGGTCTCGCTCCGCAGCTTCAGTGGGTTCGAGGCGCTCTCTAGCGCCAAGGTAGTCGTCAGAGGACGTGCGCAGGAAACCGGTGCCTCGCCGCGTCACGACCACCACCCACAACTGGTTGGCGTCAAGGTGACGCGCCATGCGTCCAGCGAGGAGGAGGAGGCGAACACGGATGAAGAGGCGTTTGGACGTCCTCTTCGGCGTGTGCGGCGCGTGTCCGGCTTTCTCAGCAGCGGCGGTGTGACGTCTAGCACCTCGTTGCACACAGGCCTGCGCGTCGAGTCACAGGATGCGGCGCCCGTGATCCAGCCGCTGGTGCCTTCGCGGGCGCTGGTGCGATCCAAGTACTTTCTGATGCGCACCGCCGTCATTGGAGGAGATGACGCAGACACAGAAGACCCAGACGAAGACGAAGACGGGGATGAGAGCGAGGATGAGAGCAGTGATAGCCCTCTGATGGTGCGTGTGCATGACACGAACAACCCGTCCTCACCGAGCAGTCCTTTGGCAGCAGCGGATGTCTCTGCGCCTCCGTGCTCCTCGTCGTCATCCGCAGAGCGTGAGGGCCTTGAAAGAGCGGAGCCGGGGCAGACCGTCGCGCTTAATGCCACAAGCCACGACGACATGTGCAGCATATACCACCACGCACCCTCGCACATCTCTGCTGCCCGGGATCAGGTACGTAGTCGCGACGGTGCCGACCCCTCCACCTCACTTCCGCTCAGTCCGTCCACCTTGTACACAGTGCCGTCGTTGTCCTCACCTTCTCCCACTGACTCGACGTGCACCGATAGAGCCACAGACATGACAGCCACGACCGTGTTGAACGAGAGCTTGTCTCACGCGAGCGCAGTGAATGTAAACACACGCACGGCGGGCGAGGCCGTGACGGCGACCTGTGCCTGCCCGTTCGACTACTGGCAGTGTAATCAGGCGCACTCCATCTTCATTCAGTGCTTTCAAGGCAAAGCGTGGGTGCGTGGTCGCACGCCACCAGCGGCGCGGTCCTCAACGCGTCCTGTGAGCGCGACACAAGACACTACAGAGGATGACGACGCATCCAGCCGCACTTCCGATAGCCAGTGTGAACCCGATGCCCACACACGTACCCACTCCACCACGCGTCGTGCCGACGCGCACGGCGACGTGAGTGGCCGTACCGGTGCACCCCACGCGACGCGGGCTTCTCTCTCGGTGTCCTCGCTCCCTTCATCGGAGACGAGCGACCGTTATGGCAGCGGGAACGGCGTGCATGTTGTCGGCGCCTTCCGACCTCCGCGAACCGTGACGAGGCCATCCGCGCTCACCACAGAGGCTGTCAACAATGGCGAGGACGCGTCGTCGCCACCAAGTGCGCACGACTCGCATCGGAGGCGAAGTCCAATACGCGTGCTCGACGAAAACACAGAGCACCGTGCTCACTGTCCTGCGACGACGACGGCGGCGTCAACATCGACCAAGACAGATGCAACAAGTTTATTTGAAAGCCTGACCTTCTCGAAGTCGTGAGTCAAAGATGGATGTGCGCCCTGTGCGCGTCGTGAGAGCGGCTCTTGTACGTTTCCTCCCTCTCTCTGTGTGAGATGGTAGCGTGAATGAGGATGGAAGCACTTCACTTCTTTTCTCTCTCCCAGCTGACCGCCTTGTTTGATTGGCTTGTGCAGAGTCGATTGGCATGCTGTCATCACCTATTTTCCTTTTTTTTTTTTTGGCGTTGTTGTTGTTGTGTGTACACGGTCACCATTCATTTCATAGATGCACATACTCTCGCCCTCGTCCGCAGAGTTTTTCCTCCTGTGTTTTCTCTCCCCCATAGACTGACCGTTTTTCTATCTCTCTCTTTTCTCTTCTCGCACCCAGAGACTCAGCGATGGCTCACACCGCGTGTGTTGCGGACATCGACGTACTTGAACGAAGACGAAACATCAAGCGAAACAAATGAGCGAGTCTGTAGACACGCCGCCTCGGCATCTCACCAAATGCACTGAGACCTTGCAACCTGTCACCGACGTGAGCACCCCCACAAACAAACAAACAACCCCCCGCAGAAGTGTGCGCAAAGATAGCATCCGTCCGATGAGCGATGGACACGCCGTGGACACACCGTCCTTCATAAGCCCATGTGCGAACAGGAAACACACCTATGCGTGCCAAATACACATTTTCTTCTCTCTGTCTGTCTGTCTGTCTCTCTTTTTTTTTTTTCTTCTTCTCGTCGTCCTTCGGTCTTCGTTCGTGATGAGTGGTCACCGTTTGGCCGTCAGTGCGAATGTACGCGCGAAGCTGTTCACTGCTCACACTGAGCCGCACGAGATGGAGGGCATCACCTAAGCGCGGCGCGACTTACAGAGCGCCGTTTCCTGACCCGCGTGCCGCTACACCGACAGTCGCAGTCTCGGGCGCTGCCGCCTTTGAGGCCACCTTTGAGGCCGCCCACCGACCACCGCGACAGACGACTGACCATTCGACACGTGCATCGCCGGCAACAACGGTGGCGGACAGGCCAGACGCACACGAGGCACAACGCGTCAGGTCAGCGCTGGCCGCACGCAACCAAGTACAGCGTCTTCTTCGACGCCTTCCGCTCGGTCTCACAGACCACGACCTCTACTTCAACGAGCTACCAAGTAACTTAAAGGAGGATATGCTCAAGGCCGCCTACTACACCCGACGTGCGATGATGGACGAGAGCGCACGCGCGTCATCGGAGGGCAGCTCAAACAGGATCGCCTCCTCGTCGTTGTCCGTACCCCGAGACGAGAGTGAACTGCGTGAGATAGTGACGCTGCGCGGCCCTCACGTCACCATCGCTCGCGAGAAAATCACGTCGCATCGGCAACATATCGAAGCCAAATCCGCATCGCACCCAGTGCAGCGACTCAACGCGCAGGAGTCTGCGACACGCATGGCTGACGCAGTGAAAGCATCGTCGGAGACCGTTCGCGAGGCATCTCTCGCGTTGCCTGACATGGAACGCACGTCCGCTAGCCTCGGTCTCAGCATCTGCACGCCCTTGCCGAGCGTCGTGACCAATGCGGATGGGAGCCACCGCGGTGTGCGCGGCGGCGTTATGATTTCTACTGACAATACCGCGGTACGCAGGCAGTACGCGGCCGCACCGGTCGTGTATATTCTTGGCATTCCGGAGCCGCTGTTGGACGTCATCGATGACGAAAACATTGCCGATTGGCTGCGACGCTTGCTGCTCTTCGATGAGATCACCCAGGAACTGCTGCTACGCTTACCCGCACAACCAGCTCTTCCGCGATCGATCCGTCACACTTCATCGCGTGCGGACTTGGAAGGGCTTTTTGCACACATTTTTCTGGTGCAAACATTTTCATTTTCTCCGCACGATGTTCACCGTGCCATGACCGACGAAGCCAACCAGCCCAGAGGACGTGACGACAGCCGCTGCCGGTACCGACCCTTTTTCCTCACACAGGCCTCCGGTGTTGCGGACACCAATCCGAGCATCGTGCACGCGTTGAAGGGGACGGGCATCCTCTTCCCCTCGTTCTTCACGAGCTACCATCTTGACATTGACGCCTACACCGCACCGCCCTCCCTGCGTGAGAGGGACATCGTCTCACCGTGGACGCCACTGCGGATGAAGCGGATGCACAAAAACAGCACCTGTACCGATCCCGATTTGTGGAGCGTGCAGGTCTCTGGCAGGCGGATGCACACAACGTCACCGGCACACACAGGTGGCACCGCCTCCTCACCTTCCGCGGGGACGGCGACGTCGGCAGAGAAGCTGCGTGAGCTACGGCGTGTGTTCGCGACCCACCAACTGCGCTTGTTGCAACGCGTAGGGGGTGGTGCCGCCGACGGTAAAGTCAGCGTCGAGGCGCTAACCGAAGGAGAGATGGAAGCGCGGACCGAGGGGCGGCAGGACGCGCTATCCGGACGGACGACACACCCTGCGATGGCGGACGCATCACTGAATGGATCGCTCGCCGCACCTGGAGAAGCCACAGCCTTCGGTGACCGCCGTACAAGATGGAGCTTTGCGGTTTCCGAGTACCACCAACCCCGTCCTTTTGTCGCTTCGCCCTCCCGGGAGCTCTCTAGCGCGGCAGGCTGGCTGCCACACGCGCTGCACGATGCACTATTCCACCAGCGCCTGAGTCCCATCACATGCCTCGACACGAGTGGTACGACACTGAGGCCGCCGCCGCCGCACGCGACGACGAAAAAGCGACATCACAAAAAAGGTGATGACGCGGATGCGGCGGCGCATCCCGCTTTTCCATCCTCCACCGGCCCCACACCCGCCGCTCCGCTACCGTTTCTCCCCACCGCCAGCGCCGCTCTCATGTTTGCTCGAGAGCGCGTCCTTCTCCCGTTCATGCGTCGGCCTCGTCAGCGCTGGTGCCGTGAGCACGGCGGAGGCCAAGGCTCCCCCTGGCTCTGGTCTATGGCTGCACTAGAGGCATTGATGCAGTGGCGCACGCGATTCAGCTCTCGCTACGGGCCGTTCCACAACTTACTCTCCGCCGAGCTGGTCGTTGGCCTTGGTGTGTTCTCGTCGCCGTCAGCAGCGTCGGCCCCCGCCGGTGCTGCTCTCCTCCTCCTCCATGACGCGGGGTTCATTGAAGGTGTCCTTCTGCCTGCCATGCTCACGTACGCCGTCACGCACTATCACACCGATAGCCAAAGAGGTTTACTCACACCTCGTGCGCCAGATGGAGCGGACGCACAACTGTGCCTGTGGCTGAGTTTAAAGACGGTGACGCCCAACGAGGTACTGAACGTTCTCGACACCCAACCCGACGTCGCCGCTGCCGTACATTACAGACGCCTGTACGGCTGGGCGCGCACCGTCTCACAGGCCGATCGTGGGCTACGAGACATCTGGCTGCACAAAAGTTCCGCACCAGTGAGTGTGACGGATGCGCACGCCGACGACGCCGACGTCGCCGAGACCCCATCTAAGGAGGAGGAGGAGAACATGGACGGACATGCCCACCTTGTTGAGGTCACGGCGCACGAGACGGCGGTGGTGGTGGCAGCGCGTGCAGCGGCGACGAAGAAGATGCACAAACTCCCCGTCTCCATAAAACCGTTCTTCCAGCGCGCCGACGCACTTCTCGCAGAGGCCGGCCCATCGGCACACGCGCAGCCAGCAGAGGTCTCTCCCCGAACTCTACTCGACGCCGTGCACGTCGTGCCTATTCGACCTTTTTTGGTGTGGTTAGCACATGACCCATCGGTTGTCATTTCACGCGAGGATGAGCAGAAGGCGTGCCTGTATTTCGCCAGCTGGAATGACTACTTCACTCTTAGCGGTGGTGTGACGACGACGGTGGCTCTGTGCGCATCACCATCACAGGTACACGCGGCCCGACAGGCTGCAGGCATCTGAGCACATCTGTTGGAAGGAAAAAAAAAGAAGAGAACGCAACAAGAACAACAACGACAGTGTGCAGTCTTGCCCAAACAGCACGAACTGGATTGCGTGTAGCCCATCACATCCTCCACACACAAAAAACAACAACAACAACAACAACAAAAAAACAAAAGAAGAAAATCAAACGCAGCCCTGCTTTTCATGTCGCGTACTGCATTCACACCACCCGCGGCAAGACATGGTTCGGAACCTCCTCTCTCTCTCTTCCATTGCTTTTCTCAGCTGTCGATCAATCACCACATCTGCCATCTTCTTCCCCCCTTTTTCGAATCTCATCTAAATCAAATGATAGTACTATTAACTCCATTTCAGCTTCCACATATTGGGAGTGAGAGGCACCCCCCCCCAGAGAGGGTCACAATACCTGCTTGTGGACACACTCTGCACCAAACCGTTTTCTTTTCTTCTCTACGTCAGTGTGCCCAACAAATCTCTGTCGATATCCTCTTCACCTTTCTTTGTTTTTGTTGCGATATCTTTTTTTTTTTAAATTCATTTTTTTCGTGCTTTTCAGTCGCGCAAAAACTCGTTTTTGAAGAGATCGCATACAAGCAGGTATTTATCAAAGGTGAGCGGCTGACAGTTGAAGTGCGTAGAGCGTACGTCATCTCTGTCCTGCTCTCTTCTCGCTTGACTTGTGTGCGCACACCCTCTCTGCATCGTTAATTCTACTCTCTGCTTCTCAACTATTTCTTTTCTTTTCTTTTCTTTTCTTTTTTTTTCTTGTGGGGCCGAGTCTCACTCCCTTCACCTCTACCTGCTCGCACATATACCCCAGTACTGTTAAAGTGTGTATGTGAGAGAGAGGAGAAAACAGACCCGATTTCTTTTTTGTTGGCGTCCTGTGCTCAAACGCATCTCGCAGCTCCTCTTCGCTTATCTCTGCTCCACACCCTTTTCAGGTCTTCTCTTCCACTGTCATTTACGCCGTACCGAGACGAAGGAGGGCATAGGTCAGAACGAGACCAAGAGAGGAAGGATCACTCAAGACAAACCGACCAATTCGAAAGGGACGTACTGACCGGTACAGACAACAGCGCCCGCTCCCTTTAGCAAAGCGCGGCATCGCAAACTGGTGCACCTACGGACCGGCACGCAAAGATGATGACAGGGGTAGCGGAGAGCGAGCCGCCTCGGAAACAGGGCGCTCTGCCGGCTCCATCCGGGCCTCGCAGTGACTCTATTGACTCGTTCAGCGAAGGCACTTTGATGGGTGTGCTCACGTCCAAGAGCGCCCGTGTCGGTGTCTCGCACTGGCCATCGCTAGAGGGAAACACAACCGACAGTGGCCATTGGCAGCCATCCGCGGCAGAAGCGCCTCATCACGTGACCAATAACCCTTTGGTGCCGCCGTCCAGTCCGCTTTTTCACGGTGCACACGCCTCGGGTGGTGCGCGTGCGGCACCCCCGCCGCCGTCTCGCAGTCGACCTCGGGCACTTTCGACGAGCTCCAACGGTTCTGGGACGCGCGCAGCACCTGGTACAGCGCCGGGCGGCGCGCCGACACACGTTGTGCGCGTGCCGGCTATTCCCGCACGCGTACGCGTGTCGAAGTCGGCAGCGTCAGGCGCCGGCCCAGACAGCCTACCACTCGACGTGGGCACGCTGTCGTCCGATCGGCTGGGGCTCTCTTCCTCTGGTCGACGCGGCTCGCGGGAGCCACGAAGTCCGCTGATGACCTCCTATCACAGCAACTCCTCACACGAACACCTTTCCGACAACCCATCTCCTGCCTGCGCGAGTACCATCCACATCGCGCCCGGCGTGCTGAGTCAACGACGAGAATCGGTGAACAAAATGCTCTGTGACGCATTCTTAAACCGAGACCGCACCACCACGCCCACCCCGGCATTTGGGAAAGCCGATGATATCGCGCACGTGCGAGCGAGCTACAGCGTTCCATTGGCACTGGTCGGCAGCCCTGGCGCCGGTGCTCACCGCACACCCGACTTCATACCACGTACGACACAGACGTTCAAGAACGAGATGCAGACCGGCGTGAACCACACCGCCCCCAACACCAGCATCATCGATGCAGAGGACGGCGGGTGGCGCACTCATCTTCTTGGGTCCGGGTACGTCCGTCGCCCGCCGACACCCGCGAACCGCGAGGTATCGTCGTCTTCATCGTCAGGTGGCTCGACGAAGCACGTACGCTTCGTGAACCTCGAACTGACGCCGACCGACTCGACGGACGCGGACGCACTGCACACCTCCGGACGTTTTCCGAATGATCGTCAGGGAAGGACCGCACCGCAAAGAGCCAGTCAAAGTCCGGCGCAGAACCTTGTGACATTCCTCGTGCACACCTCCGCTGAGCGCCAACCGGTGAACCTCGCGGCCTCCATCGTCAAGCCCACTGGCGCCGCGGCTGCCAACGACACGACGGCGAACGGCGGCGCGAGCTCAGAGAACAGCGCAGCGGGCGGTCAGGCACGTCGTACCGCGCTGTACCAGCCGGACGCGACACCTGTGCGCTCCGCACTGAGGTCGTCTTCGCACACGCAGACGCACGCGAGCGCGACGGTTGGCGCCGACACACCGATCAAACGGCTATCGCCCCAATTGTGGAAACCGATCATACAACTAGGACGCCGCCAGACAAAGCCACTTGGCCAGACAGCACCTACGTCCGCGCCGAGTGCACGCGCTGCGCACCGGCCGACGTCGTCGGCTTCGTCAGATGTGCGACGTCGGGCAAACGTCGTAATTGTGTCAGCGCTGCTGCTCTTGTTTCTCTGGGTGAGCTTTGTCATCACAGGCTAGACGGATTCGTCTCCTCGCCCACACCTAGAGTGGCGTCGAGACAACCAAAGCATTGAAATGATCGAAGTAAAAACAAAAAAAGAGAAACACCGCTGAAATCGACTCCGTCATCCCACTGCTCTCATCCTTACCCAACCTTCTTGGCTCCTGCGCGTCTTCAGCACTCGCCGTCCAAGTGTGAGAGACAGAGAGAGACAGAGAGAGACAGAGAGAGAGTAATCCATCTCCGCCCCGTCATCGTATCGTTTGCTTCCTCGGTGCTCTTCACGCTGGACAGTGCGAGCCCGAACAACGCGTGCTTTGTTTTCCATTCACATCGTGTCTTTGTGGACGATCGATCTGTGACGTCATTCCGAATGTGAGCATGACCTCCTCCTTTCGCGGAACGGAAATGGGGAACTCTCTGACGACTGCGTCAAGTGGCGACACGTGATGCGAAGAGCTGCACGCGTCTTGCTCTTTTTTTTTTCTCTCTGTCTCTGTCTCTGTCTCTGTCTCTGTCTCTCTCTCTTTTTTTTTATGCACACCGGGGACTATTTTCATTTGCTGTGACATCAACAAGTGGGAAAAGAAAGAAACGCCATGCGATATATAACTGGACGAAATGACGTAAGCGCATGCTGCCATCGATATTCCTCTCCTTTTCGTTTTTTACTTGAGAGGTCACAAGCTCGAGCTCCGCACCTTTTTTCTTTTTTAAATCTTGAAGCACGCACATCTGTTAGTCCATCGTCCGCTCTTGATTTATTTGCTGTTTCTCTTTTCCCTTTGATTACTTCTCGCCCTTTCTTATCGTTTCTCGTGTGCTTCGTTTCCGTTTATATATACATATATATATATCCATGTCAAGGTGCTCGTTTCAATCTCTCCTCCGTTCACGTTTCTGCGTTCGTCGACTGGAGCTGACCGCCTCTTCTCCTCGGATCATTCTTTTTTCTTTTTTTTTTCTTCTGGCACCGCACCTCGTTTTCATGGCCCGTCATTCGCGAACGAACCTGCCGAAGGCGGAGGCGTGAGATCAGTTCGAGGACACACGTATATTATCCATTTCGCGTCCATTTTTCCACGCGCCCTCCGTTTCTATTCGTACGTTTCCTCTGTCGTTTTTTTTTTGTTTCTTGGTCCGCCGCTGAAATCGGGAGGCCTCAAGACCAAAGAAAAAAAAAAAAAGGAGGTAGAGAAATGATTGCGGATAGGCGTACTGATAAGATGAAACGTGTGCGTTTTTCTTAAACTTCGGTCAACACTTCTGTGAACAGAACAGAGAACCATCGATGTCTTTTTTTTTTTCTGTTTGTTTGCACTATCATCTAAATACTCTCTCCCCTTCATCGTTTGCCATTTTTGTTTTTCCCTCTTCGTGGTCTTCACATTTCTTTTTCTTTTTGCTTTTCTTTTTGTTCTCCTCTGTTTAGTCTGAGACTCACGTCTCATTAGTCGCACACATTGTGTAGATTTGTGTCGGTCACTAAACAGACGATGAACAGTGGCGTCGATACGAAGACGAAAAGATCCGTGGAGAACAAGAAATAGAGAGGAAGGCGGTACACGGGATGGTAGCACTCCACGAATGGCCTCCAACAAGCATTTCCTTTCTTTTTCTTTTCTCCGCCGCTTGTCATCGAGACGTCCTGGGAGAGTATGAGCGCGACAATAGTGGAGGCCCACGACGTGAACTCACCCGCCCCATCCCTCCAGCATTGGCGCGCGCAGGTGCCGACGCCCCGTGATACATCGACACTGGCACGCGCAGTTGTACAGGTCGAGATGAGGGACAAGTCGCAGAGGGCACCAACATCGAGGAGTGATGACAAGCGAAAAGATCTACTTCCCCACGTCAGGTATTTCTCACAGCTTGGCGCTGCGAACCCAGCTCGTGACTTGAACGGTGCATCCAACAAAAGCAGCTGGTGCGTAGAGGGTTCTTTCATTTGACTTTTTTTTCCCGCGAGAAGGTTTAATTTAATTTTTTTTTTTTTTAGATGTGATCGACTGCTGCGCTCTTCTTTCGTTTCTGTTTTTTTTTTTTTCATGCTTACGGTGCAATACACCACGAGGCGCTATCCGGTGACTCGGCACATTTTTCCTTCCAATAACAACACAACCATAACGACAGACCACACTGGAGGAGATACGGACTGAGTGCAGGAAAGGAGAATGAGTGTGTGTGTGTGTGTACAGGAGTGAGTGAAGAGAGAGAGAGTCATCTATACGTCTACCCACAAGCGCCTCTTTGCCTTCTCGCGATTTGATAGATCACACACACACACACACACACACTTCGCAGCGAGATCGCTAAATGCCAGGCATCTCTGGACGGTCTTCAGGTAGCACTGACGCTCTCGGCTACCTTCTTTTGCAGAAAACTCCACGATTGACGACGGGGACGTAATGCACATTTTCCTTGAACCACGAAAATCCCAACCTCTCTTCCACCATCTCCTCTCCTCTCGTGTCCGTACGTCCCCACATTGAACGCATCGGTGTCGAACTCGCACACACGACACCCGCTTTGTACCTCTGGTTACCCGCACCCTTTCACAGCTCTCGTTCGAAAAAACAACGACAATCACACAACCATCATTTTCAATCATTACATTTTTTTTGTTTCCCATTGATTTTCTCCACACGTTGTTTCTGTCTTCTGCTCATCAGTTTCGCAACAGCAGCAACAACAACAGCAAAAAACAAACAAACAAGCAAAGAGAAACACGAAAAGCGAACAGCAAGAGTAAGGTTCAGTACGCGGATCCAAAGGTCGACACATATCCAGTGCAGCGCGCTACCTTCGTCACTCGTCCGCTCCTTCACTCTTTTTTTTTTTTTCGCACCACAACGCAATTAAAAAAGTGGAGGATTGTACAGGAATTAAATCACGCTGCGCGACTCGTGCGACTCGTCTGAAGGCCGTCACAAGTCACACCATCAAAAGAAAAAGAAACCAGCTGTTCCCGAATTTTCACTCCCGACCCGCTCCGTGAATAAAGAAAACACGGCATCAAAAGCGTCAACGCTACCAATCGACAAGGAAAAGACGAGAGCGTGACATCACCATGGATTTTGCATTTGACCTCTACAGCTCCGTCCTCCCGGTGGACCGGGAGAATATCTTCCACCAGGCCTTCATCTTTTGGCTGATCCTGGCGACGGGCGGCATCGCCATGTACTTGGCCTTTGCGACACTCTCCTACACGTTTTTCTTCAAGCTGCGGAAGGAAACGTACTTCCCCAAGACGATCGACCCCGATGATGCGGCTGAGCTGAAAAAGCAGGTCCGTCACGAAATCTGGATCGCGACGTGCTCGATCCCGTTCATGGGTATTCTCATGATGCCCGCCGCCCTCTTCGTCAAGCGTGGCTACAGCAAGGTGTACTACAACATTGAGGACTACGGCTGGGGTTACTTCTGTGTCTCGCCTTTGCTATTCTTCCTCTTCACGGACTTCATGGTCTACTGCTTCCACCGCGGTCTCCACCACCCCACACTGTACCGCCATCTGCACAAATTGCACCACGTCTACAAGTACACCTCACCGTACTCGTCGCATGCCTTCAACCCGTGCGATGGCTTTGGCCAGGGCGTGCCGTACTACATCTTCGTCTACCTCTTCCCGCTGCACCACCTGCTGTTCATGGCCCTGTTCGTCTTCGTGAACTTCTGGACGATTTCCATTCATGACCAGGTGGACTTTGGTGGCCATTTCATCAATACAACCGGCCATCACACCATCCACCACGAGCAGTTCAACTACGACTACGGGCAGTACACCACCATGTGGGACCGCCTCGGCGGCTCCTACCGCCCGGCGGAGCAGACACACAAGATGAGCGCACTGCTGCACGCGAGCGACGGGCACTATCATGATCCGGTGTACGTTCGCTACCACAACGATCGCGGCTACCTCGCGGGCCGCTTCAAGGAGGAGGCGGGTCGCCACAAGGCTGAGTGACCAAGAAGAAGGATGGGCATCCACCGATCAAACAAGAACAGAAAAAACAACAAGAAAGGCATCAAGAGGGAAAAAGTGTGTCCGTGGAAACGTGTGATGTGCTGCGAGTTGGCCACAGCAAAAACAAACAAACGGCCCAGTCAAAAGACGGATCTCGTTCAGGCCGGAGCGAAGAAGAAAAGAAAAAATAACATGCCACAGCAAACGCGAACGGCTGCGGCCGCCACACGAGAGACAACGCGCCGATAATTATATCTGCAAGCGTGCGGATACGACCGAAACCATCGACTGCCCCAGCGGTCAACGGAGACGGTCTTTTCCTTTCTTTTAATACCAAAGCGAGTGAATCACTCTCAGGTCAGCAAAAATCCTCCTCTGCATCTTGGAAAAAAAAAATAAAACAATGAAAACACGCGCGCGTCGTGCTTGCGAAACAAGAAGTATACAAAATGAAAAAGAGAGGTGTAGCGAAACCAACACAGGAATCAAAGCTTAAAGACACAGTGAGAGGACGCTCGTCGTCGACACTCCGAGTCTGCCACAGCCAATCAATCTACATGTTCTCTCCCTCGTCCTTTACTCGGTCCTTGAACGCGGTACATGCACTGCGTTTGTGTGGTGATCGCGTGTGGGAAAGGAAAGAACATTGATGCCGGTCAATGGATCCACTGAGTAAAGCGAATGACAGCGTGAGCTAAAAGAAATCGGTAGTCTGTTTTTTTTGTTTTTTTTGTGTTCTCCCTCTACACTGTTTCTCACTCTTTGTACACATGTACACCTGCATATGCTGTGTGTGTGCGTCGCACCAACCTTTTCCTTTTCAAATCGTCAATCAACCATTCACTCGCTTGCCGCTCGTTTTTAGGTAAAATGCTTTCGTCGCGCCTAGACACGATTTGAAAACAAATTCTAACACGCACACACGTACACACATACACATAATTGCGAGAGGCACGCTCATGGCTGTGTGACGTTGCTCATCTCATACTCGATTATGTACTGAAGTCTTCCCTCGCATCCAAATCAAACTTCGAGAACAAGAAGGCAGAGAGAGGATCATCCAAGTTGGAAAAAAAAAAAAGACCATACCTGACAAACAAACAAAGAAGAACAAGGTGGCGAGAAGAGTGACAGCAAAAGTGTCCCACAGCACCAACATGCGAAGAGATGGCACTATCATCTTCGCGCTATTTGACCATGAGAGGTGCTGTCGTGTACACTCAAAGCGCTTCTTCTTTCTCCGCCTACCTGTGCACAGCAAAAGCTGTTCATTCGGAAGTCGCGATGTATGACAAAAGGAAAAAAAATCCCAACAACCCGATGAACGCGGACATTGCGCTCCATCTCTTCCTTTTGTTCTTCACGCGATCGCCACGTACACGTGCTCAAGCCCGACCACCTCTTTCGCTCGCTCTCTGCGATTCCTCCTCCACCAACTTATTGCTTCCTTCCTCTTTTGGGAATTGGCTCTTCGATGTACGGTACCTTGTGAGCTGAAGAGGGATTTATACAGAAGTAAAAAAAAAAAAAAGAAAAAAAAATAAAACTACCGAAGGCGCTTCAAACACAGAGAGCCGGAAAGAAACGCCTCTGAAACTCTTCGGAAGATTCATCACGAACAGCTGGCCTTGTGTGTGTGTGTGTGTGTCTGTGCTCCGGATACCCCCTGCCGTGCGCCTCCTCTCTCCGACAATCCCATTTTTTTTTCTCTCTTAGCGTATTGCCGTCCGCAAAGAAGAAGAAGAATCAAAGTGTCGGTGACAAGCGCGAGTTCAGGATCGAAAACGCACACGAACAACCGCGAAGGCGAACAGAGCAGCCAGTAAATTTGGTGCGCACAACACACATATAAAAAAAAAAAAAACGGAGAGCACGGCGAACTCATTCGCGTGCTTCTACGAAACACCCAATCCCACACAGCGCGTGCGCGACAGAACAGCCAATCATGTCCGAGACGATCGTTGGGGCAGCATCCATGATGCCCGAGGCGCACCCTGACTGCTTCTTGTGGATGGTGAGTCGTCTTGAACAGGAACTCGGCTGCGATGCCCAGAAGGAACTCTCCACGCAGAGCAGCAGCCTCATCGCGGAGTTCCTCGTCGGTGATGACGACTACCGTGTCCTGTTTGTGTACTACCAGCGTGTGCCTGTGCCGTCGGTCACCAGTGACGGCAAGCACACGCGCTTCGCCAACAACGTCGCGGATCCGACTGGCCTCAATCGCTCAGACCCCGATGAAGACGAGGATGCGGACGAGGCGGACGACGAGGGCAGCCGCGCGGAGGACGCCGGCGATGGCGCTGGCAAGGCGGACTTTACGGAGGCATTCACCAGCGATGAGGCCTCCCGCAAAGCACGCCGTAAGAAGAAGAAGGATGACAAGATCGAGCTCCTTCCTCGCCTGCAGGTCGTTGTCGGCATGCCCGACTTCCAGTCTCGCACGTTCATGGACACTGTCTCCAATGATTTGCTCTACTTTGTGCGCCTGGAGCCCGACAAGGCTCTCGTGCCAGAGAACATGGATACCGGCGTTATCTGGGGTACGTGTCGCAGCAGTCAGTTCTTGGAGAGCTTCCTACGCTCTCTGCGTCACGTGCTGGTGCCGACGCTGCTGCTCAACCGCTGGCCGACGAGCATCGGCAAAGATGTGCAGTCCGCTCTGCACCGGTTCATGGCGACCATGGTGGAGGACGTGAACCGGCTGAAAGGCCGCACGACCTTGTACGTACCGTCGGACCTCGCCTCCCTCGATAACGTGGAGGCCCACGCTGATCGCGAACTTGTGCAGCGCTACGAGGCCACCGTCATCCACTGGACGCGTCAGATCAAGGAAGTCACGGCGGAGAAGGAGTCGAGCGGGATTTCTTCGGACGCGGGCCCGCTCGAGGAGATCAACTACTGGCGTGCACGCGCTCGTGATCTCGGCAACATCCGCGCACAGCTCAACCGCAATGACGTGGCCGCCATCGTTGGCGTGCTACGTGACGCCAAATCCTTCTACTATTTAGAGCCTTTTCTCAACCTACGCGCTGACATTGAGCGTGGTACGGAAGAAGCGTTCGACAATTCACACTACCTCAGCACACTCGTCGAGCCCTGCGAGAGACTCGCTGCGGCGGATCCCAAGGCCATCCCGGGCCTCATCCGCGATATTCTTGTGCGCGCACAGCTCATTGTGATGTATTCAAAAAACTACAAGAAGGACCGCTTCGTGCGCCTTCTGCGGATGATCTCCAACGAGATCATCCGACGCTGTGGACGTAAGATCGACGTGTCCGCCATACTACGCGGCGACGTGGCCCAGAGCATGGAGTCGCTGCAAGACAGCATCAAAGCGGGTGAGGCGTGGATGCGCGAATGCCGTAAGATGCTCGCCGCGACCCGGCGCCGCTTCAAGGTCGAGAAGGGCGAAAAACTGGATATGGACGACTCGTTTCTGAACGAGATCGACGGCTTCGTGCGCCATCGCTGCCAGAACCTACAGGTCATCTGTCGTGGCCAGCTCCAGTTTGGCTTCAGATCCGGACGTGGCGATGATGGCGGCGGCCCAAGCCGCTCTACCCGCGGGACAAGTCGCAACCGCAACTCGTCTGGGAACGTCGCGGGCAGCCGCTCAGATGAGACTGCGCCTGGTGCGAACCTTGTTGTGGCAGAGCTCGATCAGTCTATCGGGACGCCCGAGGCGCTCTTCGGTGGACGCCTGCCCGTCTTCTCCGGCAACAAAGGCCCTGAGATTGAGTCGCAGCTCATGGATATTCAGCGTGCGTTCAAGTCCAAGATTGAGCAACTACGCCACCTGGACTACGATATTCTTGACGTCAAATCGACGCAGTGGGTGGACGATTTCCGCACGCTGAAGAGCGACATGGACAATCTGACGATGATGATGCAGCAGATCATCACGGCCGCATTCGATAGCGTGTCGACGACGACGGCCGGCGCCGAATACATCGAGGCCTTCTACTGCATCAGCAAGAGCGAGGAACTTCTCATCCAGCTCGATCGCTCCAAAGATCGCGTCTTCCGTCTGCTCTCGCAAACGCTCAAGGCTGTGCAGTCGGATATCCAGCGCTACTTTAACCGCACACCTCCCCTCTACTATCTGCATCCGCCCATGGCGGGTCAAGGTATCTGGTCCGTCAACAGAGCTGACCTTGTCGAGGCGCACTACCGCCGTCTACACCTCTGCTACTACTTACCCGAATCGATTGAAAAAGATGAGGCGGTCCGCATGTACGAGCGTCTCGATCGCTCCATGCACGAGTCCGCGAACAGTCTGTACATGGAGTGGCGTGACACGAAGGTGCTCGAGAGGCCTGCCGAGTACCTCGATCGCTATTTGATCGTCAAGCGTGCGGGCACCGGCAAAGGTCCTGAGAACCCAGCGCTGTTCGACGTGAACTTCGCCAGTGAGCTTCTCCTACTCTTCAACGAGGTGCGCTACTGGCAGGCGCTTGGTAAGCCGATGCTGCCGCAGCTCTCTGACATCTGTTCAAAGGAGGAGAGACTGCGTGTGTTTCGCGAAAATGTGGCGATGGCCGTGCGGATGCACAACGCTGTCATCTTGTCGCTCAACAAGGATGAGCTGCGCCTGTTCGCGCTGCGCATTCAACAGATGGACCTCAAATACACGCCAGGCTTAAATAAGCTGTGGTGGAACTCGCAGGGCATCGTCGAGTACTTCGTACGCGAGTGCCGGCAGCAGGCCGAGAAGGTGCAGCGCATCGTCGACGACCACAAATACCTCGACGTCTTTGTCGACCACCACTGCCGCACGATCGCCGACACACTCGCAGTCATATTCGAGCGCAAGCGCATCTACACGCCAACCTCATTCACGGAAAAGCAACAGGCGTACCGTCAAGAGGCGATGGCCAAGTTGCTGCGTATTCATCACATCATTGTTGACAAGCTGTACCAGCTCTTCACCTACTTCCGCGAGGACTACGCAGCTGACGACGCCGTGCGCGCGGAGTGGCACTGCTTGGTCGAGCGCTTCGAACTGCGCGTGGAGCTGGCACTCAAGACCATGCTCAAGCGCTCCCTTCTCGCCATTGAGCGTGCGCTGCCGAAGGAGCCCAGCGAGGACCGCATGGACGAGAAGGTGTTCCGTCTCGACGTGGTCATCACCGTGACGCAGGAGACGAAGCCGGTGATCCATTGCGTTCCGTCCGTCAACGAGCTCGCACGTGAGGTGAACGATGTATGCAAAAGGGTCATCGGAGTCGTTCGTGAACTGCCGCGACTCGAGGACTCCCTCGGCGCGATGATCGCCGCGGAGAAGCCGGAAACGCTGGCGGAGCAGAACATCCCGGCTGTCCATTACGACAACCCGAACAAACTGAACCTAGCTAAGCGTGGTACCTACTACGAGTACATGACCGGCGATCAGGACGCCATTCTCTCTCTCAGCCGCGTGCACGGTGCCTTCGAGAGTATGCACGACATGGTGAGCGACAAGTTGAGTCAGGTCTGGCAGCTACACCAGTCCTCTACGACAGATAATCTCTGGACGACGCAGCGCCAGGATAAGCGTATTAAACAAGGCTGGAAGCTCGAGGACTACCGTATCAACATGGGACACGTCGCCCAGCGCCGCGAAGGCATCGACAAGCAGGAGGTGTTCGCCGACGTGCTCTTCCTGCAGCTGGACTTCACCAAGATGAAGGAAACTTTCCGCGAGCAGTGCCAGCTTGTGATCAAGCACTACCACGGCCTGCTCTACGCTGAGGCCAAGGAGGAAGTCGACCACCTCTACAACCATTTCGACGTCACCATTGCCGAACTCACGCGCGAGCCCAAGAATCTTGATGAGCTCGGCGAGCAGATGCGGCACTGCGTCACGTCCGCCGACACGCTGCCGACTCTCTCCGTGCGCTTCGGCCCTCTTGCGGACAAGTTCGCGCTCCTGACGACTGAGAACTACAACTTCGGCATCGATCCAATCGATGTGCAGCGGTGCGAGCGTCTGCCAGACGCGTTTGCGGAGTACAGCGTACGCCTGATGGATGCCAGCAAGCTGCTCGAGAAGTACAAAGAGCAGTTTCGCCTCGACCTCGAAACCGACCTCCGCTCACTCACGTCGAACAGCTTCGCTTTATTCCAGCAGTGCCGTGACGAGGCGCCAACGGCGTACCAGCTCACCACCGCGCAGGCCTTCAGCATGTTAGAGGCGCTAGAGCGTCGCGCGCGCAGTCTGCGGCAGCTTGAGGAGGACCTCCAGCAAGGCATTGAGATTTTCAAACTCGACAAGCCTCAACTGGATGATCTGGAGAAGGCGGAGACCATTCTCGCCCAGCTGCGCGACATCTGGACGCTCGTGGAGACCTGGCGCAAGCGCAGCCGTCACTGGAAGCACATGTATTTTATGATTTTGATCAGCGACAAGATGTTGGAGGGCTTGGAGGCGATTCGCCGCGAGGTGCTGCGCCTACGCAAGGACATGGAGCGGCTGGACGTGTGGGTGCAGCTGAAGGACGACATTGACCTCATGAAGAAGGTGCTGCCGATTATTGACGACCTGCGCACGCCTGCCATACGACCCCGTCATTGGGAAATGCTCAAGGTCCAGCTCGACGCCGCGTTTGATATTGACGACGAATCGCAGTTCAACCTCAATCTTCTGATGGAGTACCACGTGGAGCAGAACGCGGAGTTCGTGGCCAACCTTGCTGTCTCAGCACGCGAGGAGCTCAAAATCGAGTCAGATCTCGAGAAGATTCGTGTGTTGTGGGAGGAGACGACGTTCGTCATTGAACCGCACCAGGGCTACCACAAGATCACTGCGGTGGACGACATCAACACCGCGCTGGCCGAGCACCTGGCGATCCTGAGCACGATGAAGATGTCGCGTTTCGCGGACAGCTTCCGACCCAAGGTGCTACAGTGGGAGCAGACGCTCTCCATCGCGACCGACACAATTGAGGCGCTCCTCACCGTGCAGACCAAGTGGATGTACCTGGAGAACATTTTCATCGGCAGCGAGGATATCAAGCGGAAGCTCGTCGCGGAGTCGAAGAAGTTCGACTCCATTCACGCGCAGTGGCTGGCCATCATGGGGCGCCTGATCAACGACCCTAACGTCATTCGAGGCACGCGTCGCGATAGCCTGCTCGACCAACTCAACAGCATGAACTCCGACTTGGAGCTCATCCAGAAAAGCCTTGAGGGCTTCCTCGAGGACCGTCGTCGTGTGTTCCCGCGCTTCTACTTTTTGTCGAATGACGACCTGCTCGAGATTCTTGGTCACACCAAGGAGCCTGCGAAGGTGCAGCCCCACCTACGGAAGTGCTTCGAGGGCCTGTACCAACTCTCGCTGAAGACGGTGCGTAATCGCGTCATTGCAGACGGTATGCTGGCTTCCGATGGCGAGATGGTGTCCTTCAGTCCTGCCGTGCAGATCGAGGGCCTCACGGTGGAGACGTGGCTGCGTAAAGTCGAGATGGCGATGCGCGACACCGTTCAGCGCCGCATCAACACGACACTTCAAGTCTTGCAGGAGCAGGTCTACGATGTCCATCGCCCTGTCAAGCGCGACAATCTCAAGAAGTGGGTGGAGACGCACGAAGGCCAACCACTCATCACGGCCGCTTGTATCAACTGGACCTACCAGACCGAGCTCGCCGTCGCCGAGTACGGACATCTGCACGCCAATGGGCTGAGCCTCGTGCGCCGCAAGACCTCTCCGATCTACAAGGTGTACAAGAAGTGGAAGGGCATGATTCGCACGTACTGCCAGATGGTTCGCCAGCCACAGAGCCGCCTACAGCGCGAGAAACTCGTGGCTCTCGTGACGATCGAGGTGCACTCGCGTGATATTCTCAGGCACATCCTCGCGCAGCGCGTGCACAGTCTGGCAGACTTTGAGTGGTCTCGACAGCTGCGTTTCTACAGTGAGAGGCCTGTGGACCCCATGGCTGCCAATGTCGGCGACGACATGGGCACCACCGCCACCGTGCCTGCCGTCGCGGCACAGTCCGCCGGTGCGACAGCCACGACAAACAGCGCAACCAGCGGACTACCAAACGTCTGCGTTGTGCGTCAGACGAGCGCTGTTGTGCACTACGACTACGAGTACCTTGGTAACAGCGGTCGATTGGTTGTCACCGGCCTCACCGATCGCGCGTACATGACCTTGACGACAGCGCTGCAACTCTTTCGCGGTGGCCTACCTCAGGGCCCCGCCGGCACGGGTAAGACAGAGACGGTGAAGGATCTCGGCAAGGCGATCGGCAAGTACGTGATGGTGTTCAACTGCTCCGATGGTCTCGACTACCGCTCAGTGGGCCGCATGCTCAGCGGTATTGCCCAGACAGGTGCGTGGTCGTGCTTCGACGAGTTCAACCGTATTGAAGTGGAGGTGCTCTCCGTCGTTGCACAGCAGATCCTCTCCATTTTGTCCGCCGTGGCGCAGCGGCGAAAGAGCTTTGTGTTCGAGGGTACGGAGATTCCCCTTAACACGAACTGCGGTCTTTTTGTGACAATGAACCCCGGCTACGCTGGCCGCTCTGAGCTGCCTGACAATCTGAAGGCGCTGCTGCGACCCATCTCCATGATGGTGCCAGACTTCACCCTCATTTGCGAAATCACGCTCCTCTCGCAGGGCTTTGAGGAGTCCGAGGCGCTCTCGAAGAAGGTCGCGATTTTGTACGAGTTGATGGAGAAGCAGCTGTCCAAGCAAGACCACTACGACTTCTCGCTGCGTAACATCAAGGCCGTGCTCGTGCAGGCGGGCAACCTCAAGCGCGAGAACTTCCCCGGCACCGAGTCGCAGCTGTGTCTCAAGGCCATGAAGGATATGAATCTGCCTAAATTCGTAAAGGAGGATGTACCACTTTTCCTCGGCATGCTCGGCGACTTGTTCCCCGGCGTAGAGCCGGAGGGCGTCGGTTTGGAGGAGCTGCGTGCGGCGACCGGGGACGATCTTCGCGGCGAAGGCCTGGAAGCCAACGAGCACATCATCACGAAGTGCCTGCAGCTCTGGGATACGCTGCGCACGCGGCACGGCGTCATGGTTGTGGGCCGCACAGGCTCCGGCAAGACAGTTACGTGGCGCACGCTGACGGGAGCTCTGAAGCGCCTCAAGGACAGTGGCGTGGAGGGGCCGTACGAGCCCGTGCGCGTCTCGCTGCTCAACCCCAAGTCTGTTACGATGGACGAGCTCTATGGCAGCTACAACCAAGCCACGCGTGAGTGGAAGGACGGTATTCTCAGCGACTTGATGCGCCAGGTGTGTCGTGATGCGACAGACCCCAACTACAAGTGGCTTCTCTTCGACGGACCGGTCGACACACTGTGGATTGAGTCGATGAACACGGTGCTAGATGACAACAAGATGCTGACGCTCAACTCGGGCGAGCGCATTAGCATGAACCCGACGGTGAGCATGCTCTTCGAGGTGCAGGACTTATCGCAGGCGTCGCCGGCCACGGTGTCCCGCTGCGGTATGGTGTACTTCAATCAAGAAGACCTCGGCTGGCGGCCGTTTGTCGCGACCTGGCTCCGCTCCCGCAGGCAGCTCGAAGTCGCTATGAACGCTCCCAAGCCGGACGCGACGGTGAGCGAGCTAGACGACTTCATCACCAACGTACTGGCCAAGGTGCTGGCGTACAAGGAAACAGAGTGCGCGGAGCTGGTGCCGACCACCTCGCTCAGCACGGTACGCAGCTTCACCAAGATGTTGGATGCGCTGGCCAACGTAAAGGCCACACCGGTGATTCCTGGCCAGGGTAAGTATCAGACGTCGCAGGCGGGTGAGGCGTACCTGCCGCAGCTGCGCATGCTCGCCATGTTCAGTCTTGTCTGGTCCGCTGGCGGTTCCTTGACGGTGCAGTCGCGCCAAAAGCTCGATGCTTTCATTCGTGAGATCGACGCCTCGTTCCCGTCGATGGAGACTGTGTTCGAGTACTTCCCAGACCTAGAGACACTGCGCTGGCGTGACTGGCAGGAGCACCCTGATCTGCAGAAGCCGTACCGTCCAGCGGAGGGTGCCCCGTACTACGTTCAGATTGTCCCGACCATCGACACCGTCCGCTACGGCTACATGGTCTCCCAGCTCGTGCGCAGTCAAGTGCAGTTGGTGCTCGTCGGCACCACGGGCACGGGTAAATCGCTGATCGCGAAGGAGGTGATGCACAACCTCAGCAATGAGACACACGTCACCACGGAGCTGCACTTCTCCGCGCAGACGACAGCGAAAAATGTACAAGACATCATTGAGGGCCGCATGGAGCACAAGTCAAAGAAAGTGTGCAGCCCCCCTGGTGGCCGACGCATGATCTGCCTGATCGAAGATCTAAACATGCCCGCGAAGGAGAAGTTCGGCGCGCAGCCGCCGCTGGAGTTGCTGCGGCAGTGGATTGACAACGGCTACTGGTACGATCGCGAGACGCGCTCGCGCCGGCAGGTCAACGACATGCAACTTCTGTGCTGCCTGACCTACGGCCGCCCGGATATCACAGAGCGTCTTATGAGTAAGCTCAATGTGTTCAACATCACGTTCCCGGCTGAATCCGTGGTGACCAAGATCTTCAGCTCCATTCTCGAGCACCGCTTCACCCCGTACGAGGACCTCAAGGGCTACGTCGACGCTGTCGTCAAGGCGACTATTGAGACCTACACGAAGGTGTCCACCGATCTCCTCCCGATCCCAAGTAAGTCGCACTACCTCTTCAACCTCCGCGACCTGAGCAAGGTCTTTCAGGGCATCTACGGGTGCTACCTCGAGGGCCTCACAAGTAAGGAGCACCTTGTCGCACTCTGGATGCACGAGTGCGAGCGCGTCTTCGCTGATCGCATGAACGATGAGAAGGACAAGATCTGGTTCCGGCAGATTCTCAACGACAAGCTGAACAATATTTTCCAGACCAAGTGGAGTAACGTGATGAAGGCGCGCAGCAAGGAGTCCCGCTCACAGCCTTTCAACGAGAAGGAAGGACCGATTTTCGTCGATTTTTGGGACGGCGAGTTTGAGGAGATGGCCAAGTACCGGCTGGTGCCCACCATGGAAGCTCTCCGCCTCAAGGTTGAGGAGGGCTTGGACAACTACAACCTCGAGCCTGGCGCGCAGCAGATGAACCTCGTCTTCTTTACTGATGCACTCGAACATCTGTGTCGCATTCACCGCATCATCCGTCAACCGCGAGGCAACGCGCTACTCGTCGGTCTTGGTGGCAGTGGCCGCAGCTCCCTCACGCGCCTCGCCACCTACCTCGCCGGCTACACCATTTTCACGATCGAGATCCACAAGAAGTACGACTCAGACCGCTTCCACGACGACCTTCGCACGCTCTACAAGACATGCGGTGTCAAGCGTCAGCACAGAGTGTTCTACTTTTCAGACAATCAGATCATGGAGGCCTCGTTCCTCGAGGACTTGAACAACATGCTCTCCTCTGGTGAGGTGCCGAACTTGTTCGCCAAGGACGACCTTCAGCAGATTCGGGACGATGTGCACAAACTCGCCCTTCTCAACGGCTGCCGCGACACACCAGATGAATTGTACAACTTCTTCATTGACGAGGCCCGTCAGCACCTCCACATGGTCGTCGCCATGTCGCCCGCCCAGAAAGAGTTCCGTGCGCGTCTGCGCCAGTTCCCTTCGCTGGTCTCCTGCACGTCAATCGATTGGTTCTTTGCGTGGCCAAGCGAGGCGTTGAAGGAGGTGGGCCTGCGTTCACTGCAGGACTCGCTCGAGGGTGAAGAGTCCCCTGAGATGCTCGACGCGATCGCGGACATGTTCGTGTACATGCACGACACGACAAGCCAGCGCTCTGAGCAGATGCGCGAGCAGATCCAGCGCCACAACTACGTGACACCTTCCTCGTACCTCGATCTCGTCCGCGGCTTCCGGAAAATGCTGGCAAGCAAGCGCGAAGAGATCACCGAGCAGCGCGACAAGCTCTCCAACGGTATGTCAAAGCTGGAGGAGACCAAGGTGACCGTCAGTCTCATGACCGAGGAGCTCAAGGTGCAGGACGCGCGACTGCAGGTCAAGTCGGAGGAGGTCAGCAAGGCCACGGAGAGCATTCAAGTCCGACAGCGCATCGCCGAGGAGCAGCAGACCCTCGTCGCATCCGAGAAGGTCAAGATCGAGCAGACCAAGCGCGCCGCACTGGCAGATCAGTCCGAGGCACAGGCGGATCTGGACCGGGCGATGCCGACTCTCCTCGAAGCGCAGGCCGCGCTCGACAAGCTTGACAAGAGCGACATTAACGAAGTCAAGTCGTACAAAACACCCGCGGTAATGGTGCGGACGGTGATGGAGGCTGTACAGACCGCTCTGCACCGCAAGCTCGACTGGGATGAGGCGAAGAAATCGCTGGGCGAGCCCAAGTTCATCGATATGCTCAAAACCTACCACGAAACGCACGATATGACTGATCAGAAGCTGCTCAACGCGCTGGAGAAGTACGTGAAGAGGTCGGATTTCACCCCTGCCGCGGCCTCTGCTGTGTCCAAGGCTGCCGGCGGCTTGTGCCAGTGGGTGATCGCCATTCATAAGTACGGCAACATCTACAAGGAGGTGCACCCGAAGATTGTGAAGAACGAGAACGCACAGGCTAAGGTCCGCGCGCAGGAGGAGATGCTGCGCCAGAAGGAGGAGAAGTTGCAGAAGATTATGGATGAGGTCGCCCAGCTCGAGACAGACCTCAAGGCCAACGTGGACGAGAAGAATCGGCTCATGGCCGAGGCGCGCGAGACGCAAGACAAACTCACCCGCGCCAACATCATCGTCGACGGCTTGGAGGGCGAGCGCGATCGTTGGACCGAGTCGATTGCCCGCTACGACGCGGCGCTTGAGAACATCAACGGCGACACACTACTCGTCTCTGGTTTTCTGAGCTACTGCGGCGCCTTCACCGCGGACTACCGTCAGCTCCTCTGGCAGAGCTGGATGAAAGAAATTAAGCGTCTGCAGATCCCGATCAACAAGTCCTTCGACGTTGTCGACTTCCTTGTGGACCCGACCGAGGTGCGCGACTGGCAGCAGGCCGGCTTGCCTGGTGACGACTTCAGCCGTGAGAATGGCGCCGTGGTGATGTGCGGCCCGCGCTACCCCCTCATGATCGACCCGCAGCAGCAGGCTATCAAGTGGATTAAGCGACTAGAGCGTGACAACGGCCTGAAGGTCGTCGATCCAAAGCAAGCGGACTTCCAGAAGACGGTGGAGTACGCCGTACAGTTCGGCTGCCCGCTGCTCTTGCAGGACGTACTCGAGGAGATCGACCCCATTCTGGAGCCCGTGATGGCCAAGGCGATTGTCCGCAAGGGTAACCGTCAGATGGTCAAGATTGGTGACAACTTCGTCGATTACAACCAAGGCTTCAAGCTGTACATCACGACCCGTCTCTCCAACCCGCACTACACCCCCGAGACCTGCACCAAAGTGTGTCTGCTAAACTTCGCCGTCAAGGAGCAGGGCCTCGAAGAGCAGCTGCTGAAGATCGTCGTCGAGCGCGAGAAGCCAGAGCTCGAGCGCGAGAACGAGCAGCTGATCCTCGACACGGCCGCGGCCAAGAAGGAGACGAAGCGACTCGAGGACGACATTCTCGACCTCCTTTCGACATCGAGCGTCTCTTTGTTGGAGAACCAGCGCCTGATCGAGACACTGCAGTCCGCCAAGATCACAGCCGCCAACATCAAGGTCCAACTCAAGGAGGCGGAGGTGACCTCAGAGAAGATCTTCCACGCGCGTGAGGAGTATCGCGAGTGCGCACGCCGCGCGTCGATCCTGTTTTTCGTGCTAGCTGACCTCGGCTCGATTGATGCCATGTACCAGTTCGCACTCGACTCTTACATTGTGCTCTTCCAGAACAGCATCAGGCGCTCTGCGGATAAGATCACCTCCCACTCCGTGGAGGAGCGCATCAAGACTCTCAGTGATTGGCACACGAGCGCGGTGTACACGAACACCTGCCGCGGTCTTTTCGAGCGTCACAAGCTTCTCTTTGCGCTGCACATGACCGCGCGTATCCTGCAAGCGCAGGGCCGCATCAACATCGAGGAGTACGCCTTCTTCATGCGCGGCGGCCAGTCACTCGACAAGAGCGGTCGCACACCGAACCCGGCCCCGCTGTGGCTCTCCGAGCGCGCCTGGGGACATATTACGGAGCTCGACAAGCTCACCAACTTCCACGGGATCTCTGCCCACTTCGAGCAGAACCCCGACGCGTGGAAGCGCTGGTTTCTCTTTGAGTCCCCCGAGGACGAGGACCTGCCGGAAGACTGGAACAATCGCATCGCCGACAACTACATCCAGCGGATGATTATCGTCCGATGCCTGCGCCCCGATCGCATTGTGTTTATGGTCTACGAGTTCATCGAGCGTCAGCTTGGCGCGCAGTACATTGACCCCCCACCGTTTAACCTCAAGGACACGTACGATGAGAGCACCAACACGATTCCACTGATCTTCGTGCTGTCTGCCGGTGTGGACCCGACGAGCCAGCTGGCGGCGCTCGCACAGCGTGAGAATCGCGCGCTCAAGACGCTCGCGCTCGGTCAAGGCCAGGGCGACAACGCCAAGCGCGCGATCCAGGAGTGCAGCCAGACCGGCGGGTGGGTGTTCCTCGCGAACTGCCATTTGATGGTGTCGTGGCTGGTGGAGCTCGAGAAGATCATTGATGATATCACCGATCAGAACCCGCACCAGGGCTTCCGCCTGTGGCTCAGCTCTGTGCCTACACCGCAGTTTCCAATCGGCGTGCTGCAGCGCGCGATCAAAATGACCACGGAGCCGCCGAAGGGTATCAAGGCCAACATGCTGCGCTTGTACAACGGGATGAGCGAGGACGAGTTTGCCGACAAGAGCATAACGCACCCCGTCATTTATCGCAATCTGCTGTACGCGCTGTGCTTCTTCCACAGCATCCTTCTCGAGCGCCGTAAGTTTGGCACGCTGGGCTACAACGTGGTCTACGATTTCACCTCGTCCGACTTCGAAGTCTCCGAAAATATTGTTGACCTCTATGTCAACCAAATGACCTCTGCGGACCCTGCGGAGATTCCTTTTGTGACGATCCGCTACTTGATTGCCGAGGCATCGTATGGAGGCCGTGTGACGGATGATTGGGACCGTCGTGTCCTGAACACGTACATGGCGCAGTACATGGTACCGGCGGCGGTCAGCGAGGAGCGGTACCCGCTCGCCTCGGCGGAGGAGTACTACATCCCGAACGAGTGCAGCACGGTACAGGCGTACAACGAGGCGTGCGCACAACTCCCCATCACAGACCCGCCGGAAGCGTTCGGCCAGCACGCCAACGCGGATATCGCCAGCCGTATCTCGGAGTCCACGACGCTGCTCGAAAACTTGATTCGCGTCAATGCGGCCTTGGCTCGCGGTGGTGGCGCCGTCAGTGCAGCCAGCACCAGCAAGGTGGTGACGCAGGAAGAGCGCTGCCTCGAAATTCTCGCGTCCCTCGATGAGCCCAGCAAGTCTGCAACGCCAGCGCTTATCGACTACGAGGCGATCTACGAGGCCACGAAGGAGGAGCGCCACAACGCCCTCAACACGTGCCTTTTGCAGGAGGTGCAGCGCTACAACACGCTCCTTCGTAAGATCCACCGGCAGAAGGCGGAGCTGCGTCGTGCGGTGAAGGGTGAGATCGTCATGTCCGAGGAGCTGGAGGTGATATTTGGTGCGCTGCTCCTCGGTCGCGTTCCGCCCTCCTGGACGAGCGCGTACCCGAGCGTGAAGCCACTCGCGAGCTGGTCCATGGACCTCATCGACCGCATTGAGCAGATGAAGGCGTGGGGACAGCGCACACCTACCGTGTTCTGGCTCTCTGGCTTCACCTATCCGACAGGTTTCCTCAAGAGTCTGCAGCAGCAGCAAGCCCGTCACGACCAGATCTCGATCGATCAGTACGACTGGGAATTCATCGTCTTGCCCAGCGAAGAGCGTACGATTGTGAATCGACCCAAGAAGGGCGCTTACGTGCGTGGCATCTACCTTGAAGGCGCCGGCTGGGACCCCGACGCGAACACCCTGTGCGAGCCGAAGCCGATGGAGCTGATCGTGTCGATGCCCACCATCCACTTCAAGCCGAAGCTGCGTTCTGCGAAACCGAAGCCGCCGTCTATTTACGAGTGTCCCTTGTACATGTACCCTGTGCGTACAGGTACACGTGAGCGACCTTCCTATGTGGTTGCCGTTGATCTAGAGAGCGGCGATGCCGTGCCGGAGCACTACACGAAGAGAGGTACGGCGCTGCTGCTTTCGACTGACGAATAGCGCATTGGCGAGCGGTGAGAGATGAGCAGCACACACACAAAGCAGAACATGAGCGTAGTCGGGAAGGTGAGGCCCATGACGTTTTGCTGCTTGATGCGATGGTGTGTGTGTGTGTTTATTTTTTCTATATTTCTCCACTTGATGGTGTGAGTGTCTTTTTGTTTGTTTTGTTTGAAGGCTCGGCGGAAATGCCGACGAAGGAAAAGAGTGAGAGGAGGCGATGCATGCGGTTGTCTTGTATGGAATCAAGCAGGTGCGTCTCGTTATTGTTGTTTACTCCGGCATAAGATGGTGCGCGTTTTTGTCTCTCTTTGAACGCGACCGTGCTTGTGTATTTTCGCACCACATGTCTTCTCTCTCTCTTCCTATCCCACCAACGCAGCTGCTCTCAGACGGCAAACCGAGGGCAGCGGCACGCGCGTGGTCAGAGAGACAGAACAGCGATTATAGATTTCGACACAGCACGGTCGCCACAAAGTAAGACTGTGGGCAAACAAACAAACATACAAACAAACAACAACAACAACAGAAAAAAAAAAAAAAAGAATCGACAAGGAGCACACACGAGCAGCTGATTTTTCGTTCTTGTTTGCTCTTTGGTTGGTCGCTGCTCAGTAAAACTTGTCTTTTTCACCCTTTCTTCCGGTTGAACGTTGGCCTCTTTGATGTACCATGGCTTGTAGACGACGTCTCCCCTCTCTCTTTATGTTTTCTCCTTCTTCGATGTAATTGTGCTTTTTTCCGTGGCACGCACCACAAGCTCGTTCTCAATTACACACACGAGTAAGACAACCCACCAGGCGCGACGCCTGAACACAAATAAGGGAATGCCATGCACTGCCCGATCACGAAACCAAAAACAGGCTGATCGGAGTACGCACACCTGCTTGACGCGGATGTGTGCGTGAGGTACATGTCTCTCACACGTCGGGTGAACGCAGCCGTACCGATCCGCCCCTCTGTGTGTTTGTGTGGTCGTGCTGTGTCATCTCTCCCTCCCTTTTTCGCTTCCCTCAACGGACCCGAAAGGGAAGCGGAGCGTCCTGTACTCACAAGATGCTCTCGTCTCTGACCGAATCACGAAGCCCCTTGTCATTGTCTTCCCTTTTCTCACTCCATCACCCGCTTTATGTTCTCACCACGTCCTTCTTCCTCTCGACCCGTTTCGCGCGTTAGCAGAATGAATTTTCTCCGAGGCGGTGAGCGCAGGCTCTCGAACGACTCGGATGACGTAAAAGATATTAACATGTTCGTCTACACGAGCCCCGGCGGACTTTTGGGACGCCTCGTCGGTCGTTCTTTGAAGTTCCACGTGGAGAAGTTCTACTTCACCGTGACCGGATCGCAGGGCACGCTGAAGCGTGTCGAGGTTTGCGCGGACTCGCTCGCGCCGAAGAGTGAGATCTGGCCGGAGACGAAGTTCGACCGACTGCGACTCACGTTCTCCGAAGTCGAGCGCATCGCGCGGCGTACGCGCAACAACGTCCTCGATACGCCACGCTATCCCATGATTGTCTTCGACGTAGACGAGGAGAACGCAGACTCCGTGAAGGGCACGCTCGCTCTTCGCGGTGTCACACACGCGATTCAGTGCGCGAAGAAAGCGGAGGGGACGGAGCTGGTGGTGCGCTGCCCGGTTAGCCTCGCCGAGTTCCACGTGCCGCCCTACAAGCTGTGGCTGGGCTTGTTCAGCGTCGGTGACAAGGTGGAGATTGAGACCCGTGTACCTGCCAAAGTGTTCAAACTGTAGAGTCGATTCGCACGAGCTCTCACTGTGGCTTTCCTTTTGATCGGATCACCAAAAGTGGCCGTCGAAGAGTGGATGTGTTGAGGCATCGACACGATCAAGTACACAACAACAACAATGTCAAACACAATATCAAACGTCAAGTGCGATTCTTGTGCCTCGAAATGCGTCGTGCTGATTTTTGTCCGTAAGCCCGCGTTCACTGCACGCGGCACGCGACGACTAGCTAAGAATGGCTTGCTGTGCGTTGTTCACACGGCGAACCCCCCCCCCCGGCGCATTTGCTGTAGCTGACAAGGTGCCGCTCACCCGCTTACATCCATTCTCTCCGCGACTTCGCACCTTTCCCCCTTTTTCGTACACACGAGACTATACTCCCTACCATTCCATCTACCCAGATCGTTCCCCACTGTCTCTCTATTCGCTTTTTTGGGTTGCAGTAAAACTCTTCACCTTTTTTTGTTTTTCCTCCGTGCGATCACTTCCGCTCCGTCATCCCTTACCCGTTATGGCAGGACTGACCACTGGTGCGGCTCTCCCGCGTGTGCCGTCGTCCACTGATTTTGACGTGGCCTCGTCGAGCCTGTGCTGGTCGGTCTCCACCTCCAAGCTGGCTGCCCACCCCGCGCCTCTCACGATGGCAGAGTACGAGCCGAGTCTTGCCGCGTATCGCACAGCGTGTAAACGTCTGCTCACGCAGCTGTCTCGTCAGCACGCGAATCAGCTCTGCGCGGCCGCGGTGAAGACGGACAAGAAGAGCACCGGCGCGACCCTCAAGTGCCGCCTGTTGGCGTCGGAGTTGACGTTCAAGGCGTTGGAGAAGGGAGAAGAGGGAGCTGCTCTGGAGCCGTGCGACCACGTGACGATCAAGACAGCGGTGACCGCCCTATTTCCGCAGACCGTGGAGACAGCCCGCTCCACAGCGAACTCATTCCTGTTTTGCCGTGCGCAGCTCTTCGCGGCTGGAAACGCGGTGATGCCTACCGTGGAGTCTGTTAGCATTCTGCAGACCTACGACACCAGCTGCAGCCACCTGTAAAGGCACACGGGGCACACGTGCGGCGAAAGCAGTGCTGAGAAGAGGAACGACGGATGATTCAGCTACACACAACAAGAAACTCAAACGACGAAGCTGAATCCTCCCTTTCTTCTCTTCATCTATGTCGACTGGTACACCCCTTCTTCCCACCATTATTGCTTTATTTTTTCAATCCCACAACCTGAAGCGTGGAAGCCTTATTGCCTGGCCCTCTCGTCGGGGTCACGACTTTTGCCAAAACGTCTCTCTCCGGCTCACTACCTCTTCCTCTTCGGCATACTTCTCATGTGCGCCAGTGCGCAGTACATGTATTCGCGTGCTTCTGAGCGCGTCTATCCGTCTTTTCTTTTTCTTAGCCCTGGCCTCCGCCAGGCGACACACTTGAATCGTTTTTCTCTTCACGAACAGACGTCTCGTATACAAGGAAGTCATGATCACCATAATAACCCCGGCGCTTTGACGAGTACACCACTCACTTTTACAATGACGCGTTCAACACAAAACAAAATAAAAACGTCTACACTCAAACTTCTCTTTTTTTTTTTGTGCCTATGCTTCTTTCATCACACGTTGGGCGTCCAGCGGCAGCACCGAAGCCGCCACTCTGGGTCTGTCGCGCGCGCCTCTCCTGCGCTGACAGCTCCAGTCTAGCTCTTCGGTAAAGCGCACATATAATTAATAAGGACTCCTTTAAAAAAAAGTATTTGGCATATCTTATTTCCCTTCTTTGCCTATACACCAACGCCAGATCAAGTGTATACACACACACACACACAACTGGAACTCGTTCTGCGACACCATCATCATCCATGACATTATCTGAAATCAAATGATAGTGCGCGAAACGCGACATTACTCATGCGACGAACGCGAGATGAAAAAAAAAAAACCCACACTGTGTGAACGATAAGAGGGCGATGTCAGCCTCATCGCTGCGGCTTCTTGGTACGTTTCCTTCCCTGATTTCACGCGCACACGAGCCTTCGCGCATCGTGACCGTCCATGTAGGTTTCGATACGACGTCATCCAAAGGTGAACCGAACAGTCCATGTCCTTTTCTTCCTCCTCGCGCCCTCTCACTTCACTCAGAACACGATTTCTCATTTCACGTCTGTCGCGCCCCTTCCTTTGTATTCCGTCTGCGCGTCGATGGAGTTTAAACGGGCAGTCATTCTCGGAGCGGGCTCCAGCTCGTCGACCCCGTTCCTCACATGCGTTCTCGCCAATAAGGACTGCGCGGCCTGCCAGGACGCCCTCGCCCACCCCAACGGCCGCAACCATCGGCTGAATCCTTCTTTTCTCATCGAGCTGCGCCACCCCGCGGACGGCAGCACGCATCACGTTCTCGTGGATTGTGGTAAAACGTTTCGGGAGACTGTGCTGAAGCTGTTTCCGAAGCTTGGCGTCAGAGACTTGAGTGCCGTCTTGCTCACACACGATCACGCCGACGCGAGTTTTGGCATCGACGACTTGAGAGAGCTCAACCGCAAAGACGCCGGTTGTGCCGACGGCGCTCTCGACGTCTTCGCCGACACCCGCACCTTGTCGTCAATGCAGCGCATGTTCTACTATCTGTTCCCCAAGCCGAGCGCACAGCCACCCCCTGCGGCTCCAGCTGGCGCGGCCTCTTCACCTCCCGCACCCGCTCCGACAGCGAGCGTGACAGACGTGAAGCATCAACCGTGGATGGCGCGGCTCTCGTGGCACGCGTTCGCACCGGAGGAAAAGCTGGAGCTGTCCATCGCCAGCCGTGACGCGACAGCTGTACGCGCCGCGTGGTCGGTTGTGCCTGTGCCAGTTCTACACGGTAAGGGCTACCACTGCTCGGCCTTCTTGATACCATTAAATGCCTGCCGCTCGCAGTATATGCTTTATGTGTCGGATGTGAGCAGCTTGGAGAAGGAGACACCGGATCACCCGTCTTTTCTCGAACGTGTGTGCCGTGCGCGAGCGTCTCTCGGCGATGTTTGTGCGCGCACGGTACTGGACCGCGCACGTGGCGACAGCGCGGCGTTGGAGGAAGCGGTGGTCACTCACAATCGAGCGCATCCGCTCGATGCGCTGGTTCTCGATCTTATGTCCAACAAGGAGTACTTCTCCCACTTCAACACAGACGAGTCCATCACGGCAGCGGCGCTGATCGGCGCAAAACGGACCTTTTTTGTTGGCATGTCGCATTCGCTGGAGTACAAGGCGTTGACCAAAACTCTTCACGAACGCGGCGTGTCTGATGCTATGTTTGTCGGCTACGACGGATGCGTTGTCGCCGACGCTGCCAACCTCTCCGACGAGGAGGCGTTCATGTAGCGCGATAGCCGCACGGTGCGCGCCTCTCGCGTATTTCGCGTTTTTATTGTAGCGCACGCGCTCACCTCTTTCCGTCGCGACATGCAGTTCCTGTGATTTTGTTATTTTACCTCTCTCGCCTTCTTTGTTCTCGTCACTTTTCGTGTGTGTCCCACGTGACGTTTCGTGCGGTGTTGCGGCAGAACACCTTCCTCTTCGTGTCTGCCCTCAACATCCCCGCTCACCAGCGAATTGAGAACAGAAAAAAAAAAAAAGGCTGTCAACCATAAATCCAACACGCGCCTGTACGTGTACCAATTGTGAGTTCTACGCCTCTTGTGCTTCACGTGCCGCTTGTGTGCCCTTGCTGATGTCAAAAGAAGAACATGTTGCATACCATGACGTCATTGCCGCCATCACACACTCCGCCTTATCTCTCCCTCTTTTTGTTTTCCTCTACCGTTGTCTCTCATCAGCCACTCTTGTTGCTGGCGTGTGCGTGTGCGTGTGTGTCTTGCTGCCCCCACGCCACAGACCGTTGTGTATCTTGTTCTTATATTCATTTTTGTCCGTGAACCATACATACCACGGCTGTTTCGTATTCTTTTTCTTCGTATTTTTTTTTTCCGCCCGTCTTCTCTCCGATTTGTATCTTTACGTGTTTCGCTTCTTGCATTCGTCTGCGTAGATGTTCTACCATGCCTTCACAATCGAACACAGTGTTGAAAAGCCGGCTGACGAGCTCGGCGATGTGGTGATGTCGCCTCTTTTTCATCGTGTTTCCGCCATCTGTCCGGTCCTACACGTGTTTGGTGTCGTACATATACCGCGCGAGAGCCCCACCGCCTCGACCCAGACAGAAGCGAAGATGACGATTGAGGCAGAGCGCTCACCAAAGTTAATACGCCCGTCTCCGGGTCCACGACCACCTACGACGATTATCGCTTCCACCCCGACCGGCGCTCTCGGCGGCACACCCGAGGTCCCTCAGCAAGGACCGTCGCCTCTTCAGGCCTCCACCACGTCCGCAGACGATGCTGTGCTCGTGCAGCGACACGCCTGCCTCCACATCCACGGCGTCTACCCATACTTCTACGTGCCGCAGTATGATGAAAACGTCACGGCCACACAGTTTGGCGCGCAGCTCGAAACCGTCGCGCTAAGAGAGCTCTTCGCGCGTGCCGGCGACGACGGTGGCCATTCGCCCCTGCAGCGGCCGGACGCTCAGTCAACCACGTCGGCAGCCGCGACCCGCTCCGCAGGAGAAGAGGTCTCACTGTCCGATCCTTTTGTCGCCCCATCTCACGCCAGCCGACCATCCGGCCTCCCGCAGGCCCCCTCACACCGTCAGCTGCTCCACAACGTCGAGCTGGTCTCGCGGGTGCCCTTCTACGGCTATCATCGCCAGCATCACGCCTTCTTCAAGATTAGCGTCATTGACCCTTCCCACGTGCTAGCGCTGGTGGAGCTCCTCCGCGATTCCACGCGCGTCGGTCAGCGCGCGTGGCAGCCCTACGAGTCACACCACAGCTTCCACTCGCAATTCATGATGGACTACGGCGTGAGTGGCCTGGCGCCGCTGCGACTGCACCGCTGCAACCTGCGGTGTCCGCTGCCCGTTGAATTCGCGAGCCTTGTGCCGCCTGACGCGCTGCGAGGTTGTGATGGACGTGACTGGCACGCGGAGGCGGCGGTGCGCGCGCGCCGTCAGGCTCTGGATGTGACTTCGGTCGCACTTCCGGATGAGCGTGAGCGGTTGACAGCCGCCGAGGTCGAGTTGGACGTACGTGGCGCTGATCTTCGCCTCGCGGATGCCGATGCATGTCATGGCTCTGAAGCGGGTCAAAAGACAGCGAGGGACGACGCGGAGGAGGAAAGGAGCAGGGCCGGCACGGCAGGTGCGGCGGCGCTCGTGCGCACTGTCACGCGCGCTGGTCGCATCGGCGCGCACCTGGCACACACACGTCGATCGCTGAAGCAGTACTTTTTACATCACGGCGTACCCGATCAGCTGCGTGTCGCCCAGACCATGGAGGAGGAGGACCGCGTACAAGAGGCGATGCGCAGGGGGCTGGCTATCCCCACCGACGCACACGCCTCCGAACTGCGCTACGGCACAGTCGAACAGTTGCAACGTAACGACCCGGCCGCCTGCGCGATGCGTGAGCGGCTGCGCGAGAACCTCACCTCGACAGACGAGCCGGCACACGAAACGCAGACGAAGCGAGAAGAGAAGCCGGAAAAAATATCTTTCTGGCTTCTAAAGCAGCAGCGCGGAGCGCAACCGCCGCCGCAGAAGGCGCCGTGGCTCGCGAACCCAGCCGCATCACACAACCACAACCGGAGCCGCTTCAGAGAGCCATCCGCGCCTCCGTGGGCAGAACTCGATCCTCTGGGTCCGCCTTGCCACGACGAAGCAGGCGATCACCTTGACCCCACCGATCACTCAACTGCACCGGAGCCGCTGCGCACCGCGGAGGACATTGTAGCGCGTCGATTCTCCAGCGATGCGAATGTACCGCAGACGTTTGAGCTTCTCGAGGCGCTGGGACGACCGCTGCCGACAGATGTCGCATGTGAAACAGACGGGACGGCGACGGCAGCGGCCACTGTCGGGAGTCGCCCTACTGCCAAAGACACGCGCTCAAGCATAGCGGATATGACGTGCGTAAATACGGGCGAACACAGAACAAAGGACGGCGACGACATCAAGGCGGAGGACCACAACACGCACGCAGAAGAAGGTGAAGAAGATGAAGCACTCTTGTGGCCATCGTCAAGCAGCCAAGAAACGAATGACAGTCGCACGCTACGCACGGCTGATCACACAAGAGCACACGATGTCCCACCACGCCCGCCGTCCTCTCTTCCTTTACGCTTTCAGGCAGGCGATACCGTCGCGTTTGTTTTGCGCATCACCAGACAGCGCCGCACCTGCGAATCGCGCGAGCAGCCTCACACAGCGTGTGCAGCCCAGTCCGCTGCATCTGTGTGCCGTACCTGCGCAGCCTCGAAGGTGGTGTATCGCGTGCTGGCAGCCGGTCAGCTAGACACGGTGTCGGCGCACACTCAAACCGCTTCGATTCAATGGTGTGTCTCGCTCCTCGAGACACATCTCGACACGGAAAGGCGACGGCTGATTCGAGAGGGTCTCTGGCAGCCACCAGAAACTGTGGTACGTGTCGTACAAACAGGTCAGCAGGAGTCAGCCCGAGATGAAGAGGTGGTGTGTCGGGAGAACAAATGTCTGGTGCTTGGCGCGGGCGAGTGGATGCAGGCGGAGGGTGCCGTGTCGAAGGACATCATTCCATTGAGCATCTTGCGGAACCCGCTACCGATTCGCAGTCTCGAAGACGCCCTCGCAGCGGATGGCGACAAACACGCGCGTGTGGAGCTGCTCACGTGCTCGCTGCGCCTTTTCCCCACACACGCTCGTTATCAACGCGCGATTGAACCACCGCTGGCCTCTGTGCTATCGGCGAAAGGCAGGACTGAGTCGACAGACACGGCACTGACGTGGCCCCTCATTGTCGCAGCTGTGTGCCGGTACACGTACAGTTTTCGTTCTCGACTGCTCCACCCTCTCGATGCGCGTCAGTGCGCGGCACTCCACATGTCGACCACGACTTGTTTTCACAGGCCAGGCCGATGGATACATCACAACGAGGAAGGTGCATCGGTTGAGGAGGTACCGGGCGTGTGGTCGGGTGCGTCTGGCCACCCTCCTGACGCGTACGAGGTGCCTTTGGCTCACACACAGCGTGGGTCCTTTTTATTGTTTCCAGAGCAAGACGTTACCGCACCTCCGCCCAAGGCGAGGACGCGCTCTGCATTGGCAGCGACAACCACCGATGCCGCCACAGTGCTCTCAGCGTCAGACTCACCCCTCTACGCTTCGCCCACCACGTCCGAGAGCGACCTTTCCCCCACGTCGTCCTCATCGTCCTCATGGCCGTCACCAACTGGTTTGTTTTCGCAACCTTTGCGATCACATCTGTCTGCATCCACGGATGCCACACGCACCACCCAGATGACGGCAGATGAACCCAAAGAAGAGGAAGAAGAAGAGAGCGAAGCGCAACCGTTGGTCGTGACACCCTTCCCCTCGAGCCCCTCCTCCGCCTTCTTCGCCGAAACGCCTTGTCACTGCTGCCACATGACGCACTCCCACAAACACCGCGACACATACCCCGCGAACGCCGTTTGCCGCGACTGTTGTGCGTGTCAACCCGTGCGCACAGCCGAGGAGTTGACTCACCTCCTCTCGCATTTGCCGTTCCCACGCGCCATCGCCCGTGAGCGCGAGGCGGGCGACGTCGCGCTCACACAAGGCCGTCTTCTCCACCGCTTTTCTTCCGACACGCTCGCCGGCCGAAACAGTGCGGAGGAGGCGATGCCCCGTGAGCATGCGCAGAGCACACCACCTGCTCCGTGGCGTGCACAGAAACGAGCGCGCGCCATGCAAGACAGGGACGTTGCAGACAGCGCCGCTCATGACATAGAGGCCGCGTCTCATTCGAAGGAAGAAGCCGCACCTCGCACCGCCTCGTGCACATCGCCATCGCCGACGCGCTCGCCTCCACGACGGCGACCGAGGGGCTCCGTGCATTTTGTGTTCACCCCAGATCCCGGCACCGACGAGATCCCACTCCTCCCTTTCGACGACTCACCCGCCTTCAGACCCGAGCGCGTGCTGACCGCGCAGGAGAAACCGCCGCAATCGCCATCTTTGTCGCGTCCCCCACCTATGGTACATCAAGTGACGTCGGCCATGCCACTGACTTCCTCGATGCACTCGGGCACACGTCTGCGTATGGACCTGTGCGATCAGGAAGAGGTCGATCTGGAGGCCACACGTGATGACACCAAAGCCGGCATCGAGCGGAAAGCAGGGTACCCGGTCGACGATGACGACGACGACGTGCAGGAAGTGTCCGTGACCGTCGCACACGATCGCAGCCACGTCACTCATGCGCAGCACCGATCACGCTCAGCGGAGGAGGTCATTCTCTCCCATTCCCAGTCGCCTTTAAGCCTGGAGACGATGATACCTGCACACTCTGCCGACGCGCTCATCAAGGCGCGCGTGACGTGGAGAAATGTGCTGCCTTCTGCTGTCGAACCGGTAGCATCTGCTGGCCCCCCTGCGTTGGCCGTTCTTCAAAGTACCGCGCGATGTGCCCTGTCAGAGAAGGCGAATGACGCATTGGCGCCGACTCCGTCTTTCTTTCTTACGCGTTCATCGTCGGCGCCAGGTGCGTTGACGCGACACATCACGGCTGCGACGTGGCCAATCACGTCTTCTGAAGCATCTCCTTCAGCAGGACCGACTGCGTCAACGGCCGGGAGTGCGTCCGCACCGACGAAGACTGCGCCCACACGCTCACCCGTGCGACCACCCCCACCTCCTCCGCCGTCTTCCGCATCGCCCCCATCGGCCTTACGCCGGAGTGAAACGACGCTGTCCTCGCACCATTTTCTCACCTGCCATCTGCGTATTCAACACGTTGAAGTGATGCTCAACAGACGCGAGGGTGCGCAGCATGTTGTCGGCGACCCGCTGCTTGCTGTCGCGCTCGGCCAGTCCTCCACCGGACGCGACACGATCGCCGTGCGCTTGTTCTGCGTGCGTCCGCAGGCGACGTCATCGTCCGCTCCGGGTTCTTTTTCACCACCACCACCACCACCACCTGCTGCCCACAAGGACACGCGAACACACGCCGCGTCTGCCGCTGACAAGGTCGGCGCACCGACAGCACACTTTTCGAGCTCCCCGCTGCCTTCACACGCTTCGTGTTCATTCCTGCAGGGCCACACGTGGTGTCTGACCGATCACGTGGACGTTGTCGAGTTGCCCAGTGAGCGTGCCGTGCTCCTGCGCGTGCAGCACGAGATGGCCTGCTACGATCCGGATATTGTGGTTTCGTGGGAGGGCTTCAAGTACGGTCTCGGGCTGCTTTCTCTCCGGTATCGCGCCGTGCTCGGCCGCAGCCTCTCTCGTGATCTCTCACGACTGCGGCCGGTTCGCAGCCTTGTCGAAGAGCTGGCACGTCAGTCCACCCGCCACGTCAACGGCAACACTGCGGGGGCCGGTGTTGCTCTGAACCACTCACTTGGCGACTTGGCGGTGGACACGGACGCGCATCAGGCCCTCCCTCGGAGGCCCTTCCACATCACACTGCCTGCGCGCACCGCTGTTCACTCACAAGATGCCGCGCCGATCTCTTCGACTGCGGTACTTGATGCGAACGGCGAGGGCCACAATGCGGTGGAGGCCGCTTGGCGTGACGAGGATGTCGATGCTGACGCTGAAACGGATGAGTTGGCGGCAGCCATCGCCGCGTACAACCTTGACCTCGATGAGGAGGCCACCGATGTACAGACGGCGATCGCCAAGCGCTACGCGAAGCGGTTCGGCGCCACAGTGCGTATTGTTGGTCGCGTCGTGTCCAGCATCTCAAAGGATATCCGTAAAACGGTCAAACTCGGCAGCCACACGCTGCCCCACGTGCATGCGGCCCTCACCGGCGAGCATTTACCCTACTTCTCTGATACGACACTCGCCCACTTGTACAACATCGACAGCGGCGCGGGCCAAACACGTGGCGGCCACTACGCGCTCGCGCTGCGCTACGTGCTTACCACCGTGGTTGGCGTGCACCGCGTGACGTCAGCGCTCCACTACCACACACAAGCGATGGAGTTCTCGCGCCTGTACGGCGTGCTCTACGAAGAGGCCATTACCCGGGGCTCGCAGTTCAAAGTGGAGGCTACCCTCTGCCGCATCGCGCGTCCGCAGGGGTACCTGATGCTCTCTCCGTCGATGGGTGCGACGCATAGACAGCCGCGCATCCAGCGGATTCCACTCATCATGCAGCCGCGCAGTGACTTCTACAAGGATCCCGTCATTGTGCTCGACTTCCGTAGTTTGTACCCCAGCATCGTCATTGCGTACAATCTGTGCTACTCCACGTGTGCTGGACTTGTGCAGCCACGTACCTGTGGCCGCCTCGGTGTGCTCCCACGATACCGTCAGGACACCGAGCTTCTCCATGGTCTGCTTCTCGCGCCTACAGATGCGCACGCGAATGCGCGCACCGTGGTGGATGCGGTGAAGCCGGAAGTCGAGGTCGACGACGTCATGCCCACGCGTGCGTTTACCAGCGGTGATGGCGGCGAGCTTCATGCAGGTGAGGACGTGGCAGAAGCAGGACGCACACCGCCGTCATCGACTCCACTGGGTGTGTACGTCGCTCCCAATGGTGCGATCTTTGTGCCGCCGTTTGTGCGACCTGGTGTGTTACCACAGATGCTGAGCGCTGTGCTCGACACCCGCTTCGAAGTGCAGGCGGCGGACAAACACGTTGCGCAGCCGTCGCACGATGCGGTCATGCACACACGCCTACAAGAGCAACAGCTCGCGTTGAAGATGCTGGCCAATACGACGTATGGCTACACCGCTGCGTCGTACACGGGCCGCATGCCGTGCGTGGACTTGGCGGAGGCCATCGTCGCGCTCGGTCGTCAGACGCTTGAACGTGCTATTGCTCTCGTGCACGAGCGCACGGACTGGCGCGCGGAAGTCGTATACGGCGATACCGACTCGCTCTTTGTCCATTTACCTGGTCGTACGCGTGAAGAAGCGTTCGCCATTGGTGGTGCGATCGCCGCTGCCGTGACGGCCTCAAACCCCTCACCGGTTACCCTCCAGTTCGAAAAGGTGCTGCAGCCGTGCCTGCTGCTCGTGAAAAAGCGCTACACCGGCTACGCGTGGTTTAAGCGTGATCAGACAAAGCCGACCTTCTTGGCCAAAGGCATCGAGACCGTACGCCGTGATCAGTGTCCGATGACATCGCGCCTCACAGAGATGTTCTTGCGGGCGCTCTTCGACGGCGCCACGCCACATCAACTTCATCAGCTGTACCGGCGCGAGGCCTCTCAGTTGCAAAGCGGGGCGGCGAACGTCTCGGAGTTCATTTTCCGTCGTGCCGTGAAGCTCGGTCGCTACCAGGATGAGCGCCACCTCCCCTTGGCGGCGCGCTTGGCCTTGACACGCATGCAACGCGACCTTCTCCAAACACCGCTCTGGGGCGAGCGGCTGCCCTACGTTGTCTGTCGCTCGCTCGTCTCGACTCAGCTACGCGATCAGGTCGTGAGCCCGCAGGAGATGATCGCCGCGTCGAGCCGTCTCACGATCCACACCGAGTACTACATGCGAAATCACCTCAATGCGGCGCTCGATCGCATTTTCTTCCTCGTCGGCATCAGCTTCACACGTTGGTACGGCGAGCTCGCACGGCGAGGGCAGTGGTCCAGCTACCTGGATGTCGACGCTTTTCTGCACCTGCAGACGCTGCGCCGGACACGGAGACAGGAGGAACCGGGTCGTGAAGGCACACGGACAACGCGACCGCCAGCCTCGGCCTTTCACCACCCAGAGAGCCGGCTCAAGTGCGGGAGGCCAGGTAGGGACAAGGATGATACAGCGATCGCGCCGACAGGACTCTCTCCATCGTTCGTCTCTTTGCGCTCGTCATCGACGACCTCCGGTCACTCACAGTCGCAGGACTCGGACTTGTATTCGACCGCTCACAACGCGCGTGACCATCGTCATTACGCGACAGACGCCGAAGTCGACGAAGACGGCGCTGACCGTGACCGACCGGTTGATGTCGAGCGTGTGGTCGGCGCCACCCAAAAGGCGCCGAGCCCAATCACAGTGGATGAACTGAGCCCCCTCGACGGCACCGCGCACGACGTGACCGTGATTGAAGTTGATGAAGAGGAAGGAGAAACGACCGCGTCAGAGGAGGAACGCGATCAGCGGGTGGGCGAAACGAGTCCAAACGCGACCTCGCCCCCACTACGCACAGGCGCGCGACCGCCATCGCCATCCGCGCCGCTCATGGCCACGCAGCGTGTGAACGGCATGCGCACACTTGACCGCTACTACCCGCGAGCTCGTTGTGTGGTGTGCGAACAGCAGAGCGTGACCTTGGAGGCGCATCAGCAACAGCTGCGCGCCGCCCTCCACCACCACCCTCGCCGCGCACATCGCCATCGCCGGCGCCTTGATGAAAAAGGGGAGGTGATCGATGCGGTCTCTTCTGTTTCTCTGCGTGCCGTGCCACCGATCTGTGCGACCTGCTGGTCTGATCCGCTGACGCTTTTTTCACGCGTCCAAACACGCTATGCCGCGGTAGCGCGTCGTCTCCACACGATCGAAGAGGCCTGTCAGGTGTGCCTGGGTAGCGTTGGCCAACTGGGTGGCCCCACGTACCTACGCGCGCTTGGCGACCTCGAGGAGTTGCCGCTCAGCTTGTTCGCGAATGGCGCCGCGACCCGGCCTGCGAGCACCGCGGTACCGCGGCACCTGACACATCCAGTGGCGTTCTTGACGGTCGCTGATGCCGCCCGTGCGATGAGAGCAGCACATGCGCGTACAGGACGTGCGGTGACCTCCGCGAACAGTGACAGCACGAATCTCATCGAAAGCACCCTCGGCTGCACCTCCATCGACTGCTCGCTGGCGTTCGACAAGAGGCGGCTTCTGCTGGAACGCACACAGCTGCAGGCCTTGTCGTGGCATTTGACAGACATTTTGTGAGTGTGCCTCACCGTGTGTGTGGTCGGGCGCGCCTCGATGTACCTTGGGCCATTGGCCGTACGTACGCATCGAAACAACGGCATGAACATAAGAGTGGAGAGTTTATCCAGCAACCAGAACAGACACACACACACACACAGACACAGACACACACAAACCTTCCAACGAAAAGAACAGAAACCAAACAATCTGCGCGACCGCGCCGTTGCTCTGCTTGTGAACAGATGCCAGAATGTTTTCTGAAATAAACAGCTCATCACTTCGTGCACTCCGAACTCTCCTCTCCCTCTCACTCCACAAACAAACAACCAACCAAACGGGGAAAGAATCATAGAGGCGTGGGTGCGCGTCTTCCTTCCATTTTTCTCATCGAGCTGTGCGGCACGATACAGCACACATGATGCGGAGAATCACCGCCTCGACGTGGCCAGCAGTGGCTTGCCGTCAAGGCACCGTGCGTCTCATGGACACACCAGCACTCTCCTTGGTGATTTCCCACCGCCATCAACATCACGGGCGCGGCTCAACGGAGCTTCCGGCACAGAGTGTCTCCACGGCGTCGGCCGACGTTCTGAACTCGGCGTTCCTGCAGTCACTTCTCGACCCGCCAGAGACCATTCCTCTTGTGGATGCCACGCGCACGTACCGCACGATGGACGTCGTCGATGACGCACAGACGTACGACCCAAATAGCCCGAATGTTACGAGCGCGGAGGCACTGGCGGATGTGCTTGGCCAAGAGCCGCCGTCGCGTCACCCGCCTACGCATACTAATGCATCCGCTTCTTCTTCGTCCTCCACCTCGGCGCCTTCTGGGAGCACGCGGCGGCGACATGACGCGGATCAAGACGTGTCAGGGCAGCGCGATCAGCATCCCCATCCAGTGGCTGAGGCGCATGCGGCTGGGCGCCTTTGGAGTTGTTTCGCCTCTGCCACGGAAGCTGAGCGTGAGGCGAACCAGGCACCGTCGTGGTTCGAGTCTCTCTGTCGCGACCTCTTCTTTCGAACGGACAGCACACGGACGGGTGAGGCCGAGGTGAGCCTGCACCCGCAGAGGCCCCATGACGTGGTGGACGGTGCGCTAATCGCACCGGCGGACTTCTCTCCCGAGCGCGAGGTTGCCCAACGCTCGTTCTCAGGTCCTACTGCCGCGACAGAGACCGACACGGTAGACCCGTACCTCTGGCTTCCCTTTGATCTTCTCGATGAAAAGGCTTACACTATTGAGCCATACACATTTCCCGCCACCGCGACCTACACGCTCACGCAGCGGGTTAAACTGTGTCTCGGTCAGCCGCACAAGGAGTACGTGCACTTCGCCAACACATACGCCTTCCCCGCACGCCATCAAATTCCGACCTCCCTCGGCACCGAGCCGGCGCGCCTCCACGTCGACCCCAGCAGTCCGGCCAAGGTGGTGTACCTGCAGCTCTCTGCCGACTTCCCACCGGCGATGTGGCTGCCGATCAAAGGCACAGCCGCTGCGGTGCGCCGCGTGGTTAGTGAGTTCGCGGAAATGGCCGCGTTACACCGCGATCGCCACCACACCATGTTTGCCCAACGCTACGACGAGGCGGAGCGGGTGATGGCGCTGCAGCAGCTTCCTACGAGCGGTCCAGAGCACGACGGTGCCGTGCTCCGTTTCATGGCGTATGAAGCACGCAGCACGCCGTACTGGGAGGCACCACTACGTGAGTTCCGCAACCAACAGGACATGTTTCTGGGCGAGTACGACGACCCCGAGTGGCTTGTCGAACACCTTGATCTGTGCCCGTACGTTTTCTCCATCGCCCACATGCGCACCGTCACCAATCCGCACAAGGAGCACATGACACCTACCGTCCAAGGACCTGGTGTGGCCTCCTCGCTCTTCCGTTGCATCTACTCCAAGGCGCTGATCATGGTCAACGTGCAGCTCTCCGCGGAGGTGAAGCTGCCGCCACAGGACCCGGAAGCGTTCGAGTTCCTCTGGAAAGACTCCCAGGTCGTACCGAAGATGAAGATTCCTGTCTTTGTGCGCGTCATGTGGCCCGACAATCGTCGCATGAGTGCCAGCGGTCTCCTCAATCAGCGACTCAACCGTCTGTTCGATCTCGAACTCGCTCCTGATATCCCACCGGATGCTGCCCTCACTCTACTCTACGTCGCGCAGTGGGCGAAGCGACTGCCCGATCTGTTGGGCGTGCGCGGTATGCGGCAGCGCGTGGCAGAGCTGGAGGCGGCCACGCACTTCCCTGAGCCCGCACGGCTGTATCCCGGCACTCGCGAGGTCCCCAACCCCGAGTACAGCGTGGCGGAGCGATTGGGCATGCACGTTCAGTACCTCAGCGAACTTGGCGATCCCGATATCGCCGAGACCATTCGCCAGCTGCTGCCCGGCGCGTCGGCACCTGTTCGCATGGGCTGTGCAAAGGCCGCCCTCATCGCAGGGGAGCGCGACTTGTTCAGGCAGATTGTCGCCAGCGAGCCTCCAGGCCGCATGCAGCTGTACATGACGAAGCTCGTACGTAAGCGCAAGACGCGCGACCTGGTGGACCCAGAGCCACGCTTGCTGGACGAACAGTACGAGTTCGCCGCTCCACTGTGGACAAAGAAGGGTACGCGCATCGATCGCAACACGCTTGAAGGTGCGGTGGACGCGGCGCGGCTGCGCTCGCACTGAGTTCCACGGAACCCACTATCAAGAGAAACACATCGACATCGACAAGAACAGAGAGAGAGTGAGAGAGAAAACGTGACCTCTTTTCTCTTCGTCCGCAGCCGCTGTCACCGTTGATATTGTTGCTGTTGTTACTATTACCCGATGGATCACAGAGATGTTTTAGTGAGCTGCCGCTATCCTCACCAACTCCTTTTTCTCCGTATAACAGTCGTTTCCAAGTCCAAAAGACGGCAGGTCGAGGACGCGTACACGAAGATACACACCCCGTGGTGCTCGATAAGAAGACCTTCTGTCGCAGCGGATGCGCTGGCAGACGCTTACACATCAGAAGGTCAAGGAGGGAATTAGAAAATCAAACAAACAGATGATCTGCGTGGGGGCGTCCACGATCTGATTTAAAGGACAAAACCCGCGCTTGACCGTGATGTCATGACCGCTGTTGCCTCCATGGTCAGAAGCGAAGCGAAACACAAAAGGTCATTTTTGAGTGTCCCGGCCATTTCTCTTCCTCTTCTTCCATTCCATATTATTGATAGGTCAGAGCCTCTTACGTTGACGTACCCGCCACCTCCTCCTTCCACGCGTTTTTCTCTTGTATGCTGTATTTTTTGTTTCCTGACTACATCACACTTCGCCAAACAGAAGATTCATTTATTCGCAGGTGCGTGCATCGCTCGTCTTATTTTAAACTTTTCCACACGTCTGACACTCGCAGCACTCTTGAGTGACTCAACAGCGAACTCTTGAACCTCTTTTTTTTCCCCTTTTTGCAGCTCCTCAACGTGCTGACGACAACGACAACTCTCTTTTGCACACCTCCATGAACACGCAGCCGCTCACGAGCAGTCCGTCCATGGCCGTTGCCGAGACCGCTCTCAAGAAGGCGCGGATCGAGAGCGATGAAAAAAACCGCGACGCCGCAGTTGTGACCAAGACAGACATCGTCCACGCCGACGCGGACACGGAAACAGCGTCTTCGCACAGCACCTCCACAGCCACTGGCTCGCGTGGCGAGCTCCTGCACCACACGCTCAAAGAGGCTCGCTTCGTGGATCGGCACATGCCCGACGCATTCCACACGCTGCTCGGTCCGCACGCCGAGCCCGATGAGGCTAAAGACGTCGAGGATCTTGTCGATGGGCATGCGGACTTCGGGGACCTCCCCGTCGCGCGCCAGGACGCACTCAAGCAGTCTGTACGGACCTTGGTGAAGAAGCTGGACGGTGTCAGCAACCCGAACCAGCGGGAGCACCTACGTGTCAAGGCGGCCCGTCTGCCTGGCTTCAAGGACACGGCGCGAAAGTCTGAGTTGACGGCGGCCTACCGCCAGCTCGTCCGCGATGGCGCGTTGCAAGAAAACGCGACGGTCGAGGAGCTGCTCATTCGTAAGAGAGGTAAGTCACACAGCGGCGTGCTCGTCGTGACCGTGTTCATGGGCCCTGGTGAGTTCTCCTGTCCGAAGGATTGTCACTACTGCCCCAATCAACCAGGTATTGCCCGCTCGTACTTGTTGAAGGAACCCGGTGTGCTTCGCGGGTTCCGCAACGGGTGGGACCCCATCAGCCAATTCTACGACCGTGCGAGTGCGCTGGAGAACAACGGCCACGTGGTGGACAAGATCGAGCTCATTATCCTCGGTGGCACATTCTCATTTTATCCGAAAAAGTACGTGGAGGCGTTCATGACGGCGTCCTTCTTCGCCGCCAACACGTACTACGACGCCGCGCCGCTGAGGCCGATGGAATCGCTGGCGGAAGAGATCACACGCAACGAAACCGCGCGGTGCCGCATCATCGGCGTCACCATCGAGACACGGCCCGACTACATCAACAGCAGTGAGCTGCGCCGGCTGCGCACGCTGGGCGTCACGCGTGTGCAGCTCGGCATCCAACACTTGGACGACGACATTCTCACGCTCATCAACCGTGACTGTCCCACCATCAAGACCGTCCATGCGATCCAACGCCTGCTCGACGCGGGGTTCAAGGTGGATGCTCACTGGATGCCCGATCTGCCTGGCAGCAGCTTCGAAAAAGACATGGAGCTCTTCCAAACGCTCTTCTCGCCTGAAAACGAAAGCTTCCAAGTCGATCAGTGGAAGGTATACCCAACAGCGACGGTGCCCTACACCAAAATCAACGAGTGGTATCAGGAGGGTAAATACAAGCCGTACGCCGAGGAGCAGGGCGGCGCACTCATGGTGAAGCTGCTGCTCTACATTATGGGTAACTGCCCGTATCGCATTCGTCTCAACCGCATCATTCGCGACATCCCCACCACATACATCCGTGGCGGCGAGAAGCGGTGTAATTTGAGACAGGTCATCGAGACTGAAATGCGCCGCACCAACATCCAGTGTAAAGACATCCGCGCGCGTGAATGCAAAGGGAACCCAATCGATCGTACTCAGGCGAAGCTCTTTACAGATGCGTTCCGCGCGAGCGAGGGAACCGAGTACTACCTCTCCGTTGAGAACCTCGAGCGGACACAGCTCTATGGTCATCTTCGACTACGGCTCCGCGACAGCAGTGATTCCTCGCGATCGATCCTGCCCGTGCTGGAGGGTGCGGCCCTCATTCGCGAGCTGCACACATACGGGCGATTGATTGCGGTCAGTCAACACAACACAGGCCGCGAAGCACAGCACATGGGCGTGGGCACACAGCTGATGCAGGAAGCCGAGCGGCTGGCCAAGTCGAAAGGCTTCACGAAGATCGCTGTGATTGCAGGTGTTGGTGTGCGCCGGTACTATGCCAAGCTCGGCTACACACTCGAAGACACGTACATGGTGAAATCGCTCGCCGATCCTGAAGTCGCCATCACCGAGCAGCAGGTGTTGCAGGATGACGACAACGACGACCAGGAGCGCACGAGCGTGTTCTCGACCATCAAGTCTTTCTTCGGCTTCGGCGCGAAGAAGTGACGACGTACCACGCGCATCACACATCCGAGTCAATGAGACCAAACAATTAAATAAATGAGATGTCATTGCGTCACTCTCACCTGCTTCTTTTTTTCCCCCTGTCTCATCTCTTGAAGTACTAACGTAGTGCTGTACACTCCCTTGCGATGCGTTTTTTTCTTCTTCTTGTCCATTTTGTGACGAACGACTAAATTACGTCGGGAAACAAAACACATGGAATGCACTCTCCCCCTTTCCTCCACACATGTGGACATGAGTGAATATGTAGGATGCGACAGGTAGTGCGTCTTCCTCTCTTGTGCTCATCGTTTCTCCCAACGAGACGATTGAAACACACACAAAAAAACAAAAGCCACGGATACAGTGACGACAAACCTCACTCCCCACTCCCCACACACTCTGTTTGCTTTCTCTCTCAAATTACACCTTCAGCCAGGCGCTCATCTCTTCAGGGGACTTTGCTTGTTTTTTTGTTGTTGTCCAGTGGCAATACGAAGTATACACGCCGATTGAACAGTACTATTTCATCTATTTAATCATTTTTTTTTTGATAAGCAACAACAACAATAACAACACTATCGACGAGTACGTCACGAAGAGTAGCGAAGACAATTTGTTACGTACTGGGTTGAAAGACATCTCTTTATCGCGCGTTCCCCTACCTTGCTTGTGCGTTCCCATGCGGTCGGTTCGGTCTACAGCTGTCATCGTGCTGGGCACGTGTACGACGTCAGCATGGTCCGCGTCCTGCTCTTGCGGCGCGCGCCCTTCGCTCTCGATGACGCTGCGCCACAAGAGTCCGTGGGAAGTGATTCATCGCATGACAGAAATGAAGTTGTCGAATGCGTACGAGAAGGAAGGTAAGAACTACACATCTAAGAACGTCGGCACCGGCCCTCAGTACGGCGCCGGCTTCGATCCCGTGTTCGCGGACTTCGCGATGAAGAATATGACCGGTCCACTGAAGCGAAAGCAGAATACGACGCCGGAGGATTTCCTTAATGTGGACGAAGCGGAGAAGTGGATGGATGCGAAGCAGGCCGCTAAGATTCTTGGCATCAAGGAGACGGAGCTTCCCGTACTATCGCGGCAGTCGCTCGAAGAGAAATGGGCCAAAGCCTACCGTGAGACGACTATGGCGAAGCAGCAAGAAGTGTTAATCGCGACTGAAGTCCTTCTGGAGTATCTGGACAGCACTCTCGCCGTGAAGAAGAGCCGCCAGTACTACCGCAACTTCCTCGATAATGCCCGCGCTTCGATTGATTTTGACATTATGGAAGCACGCCGGGAGCAGCGGCAGAAGATGATTTGGGTGTTTGGCGCGGCCATGCTCGGTACCTGCATCGCCGTGCTCTTCGTCGCGTACTCGCGCCAGTACATTTCCCGAGATGATGTAGGCAGCATCGGTCTAAAAGCCAAGCAGTACATGATCATGACGTTCGTGCAGCCCAACAACTTGGAGCCGCCACCGGACTACAGCACACGCTACCACAACACACCGACCGCGATGGATATCGACAAGCAGTCCGGCACGTATGACCAGCAATTCCTCAGCGCAGAGGAGCGGCGTCTGCTGCAACTGAAGGACGAGTACGATCGACGCGAGGAGGCGGAGATCCTCAAGCTGCTCAATGACGAAAATGCGAAGGCGGCGAAATCGTCCAAGGAGGACGCGTTGCGCGCCAGCCGCGTGATGGTGTACTTGCCGGAAGAGCTGGACGAGAACGGCCAACTGACCCCAGAAGCCAAGGCGGTCCGTGATGCGGCCAACGCCGATCACACAACCGAGTTTGAGAAGATGAACTTCCGTCAGTTCTCGAGCATGATGGCGCGTAACTTCGGCGGTGGCTCGCGCTTCCAGCGGCTGACTGAGGAGACCTCAGCGCGCTCCGAAGGACAAACTCAGATTCAGGAGCGAATGACGAAGGGTGAGTCGTAAGGTGTCAGGTGCAGTGTTTCCCCTTGAACGTGCCGTCTTGTCTTTCGCTGGTTTCCCAACGCTGCGCTGTCCCTTCTTTGTCATCCTTTTTCTCTTCTTTGCGAGTGGTATGCTTCACATCTTTTCGTTTTTTTTTGTCCGTGCTCTTCACATTAATGCTATCTAACGCGAACTCAACCGTCGATCATGAGAGCAGACCGGCTGGGATCGTGCGGTCGCCATGTACGTGGTCGAAAAGGCGAAATCATTTGTCCATCACACGCGCCTCCTCGCCACACGATGCTCTCGAAAGAACGATGCGGGCATGCGTCCCGTGCGCACACCGTCATGCGTTTCGGCACCTGTCCCTTCTTGTACCCTCCTCTGCGCGTGCATGGCTACTAATGTTGTGTTTTGTCACACCCACGCCTTCCACACGTGCGTCCTTTGTCACTCTACCCGCACCTCCTGTTCGCTCTGATCCTGTTCTTGTCTACATTTTATTCTGTTTTCTTCACGGGCCCTGAACACACTGCGTGGCATCGGACTGCGAGCACGCGGTTGCACCGTTTTCGCCGCAACTCAATCCTCGACGTCATTTTTTTCTTTCTTTTCAAGTTGCAGTAATCGTGCTCGACATATTTTTCTGTGAGTCAAGGTCTTTCCTCTCTCTCTCGCCTCGTTCTTTACGCGACGGCAAAGACTCCGTCGGGCCCACAACATACGTTCCAACGCTCGTGCCCTCCCACAGCGGTCTTCCCAGCCGCACAGACGCGGAGGGGGCGATACGCACAAGTCATTTTTTTTTTTTTGCTTATTTGAACGCGATTCCAAGGTTTCACTGTCCAACAGCCCACGTCGTTTTCCCTATTTCAGTACCACATCTACCAAAAACATCCGCGGCGACGCGAACGAACAACAACCAAACACACACACATACACATATTTATTTTGGTTTTATCTGTGTACTTCTTACATAGCATCGTGGACACCTCTCTTCTGGCCTTTTCGTCCTTTTTTTTCTTTCTTCTCACTGCACGTACATGACCTGCGCGTCTGCTTCCCCTGTTGACAGCCAAGGCCCCATTCCCGGCCAGCTCGACGCGGCCTCACAGCTAGCGACTGCTCCGTTATCGGCCACACGGAGTGGAAAAGGTGGCGATGAACCCGCACGCACTCAATTGAGCACACCGACGCGAGATGAGCCTGTCGCAGGTGAAGCACGGCGTGTGGTCCTGGCCGCTTCCGTGGCGTCTGTGCTGACCAAAGCGGTCTTGCACCCCATCGACACGCTCAAGTGCCGTTTACAGGTCGTGTCCATGTCTACGAGTGAGAGCGTGAGAACGACTTCGGGGCCGACCGCCATCAAAGCGATCCGCACACCCGCAGCTGCAAACATCACGAAGCCCACGCTCTCATCGGTGTGGCATCTGAAAGGTACACAACCGACGCTCTCGCTCTCGCAGCGGTGGCGACAAGTTCGCGCACACTACGCCGGCAGCTGGGGTCCTCGCTACCTGTACGGTGGCCTCCCTGTCAAGCTCCTCATGTATGTGCCCTACCAAACCGTGTACATTACGACCTACGAGGCGACTAAAAAACTGCTGCGCACCACAGAAGCACAGCAGCGTCAATCCGCCGATCACCCTGTGCAGTCACACATGTGGAGGACCGTCGTCGCAGCCGTGACGGCGGAGATCAGCTCCTGTGCGATTCGCATACCGATGGAGACGGTCAAGATGCGTATCCAAGCGACGAAGGCCAACAGCACGAGTGACGCGTTCAGACAGATGCGCTACAACGGCGCGCGTGCGTACGCGCGCCTGATCGTTCCACACTTACTCGCACACGACATCCCCTACTCGATCATCCAGTGGGTCGTCTACGAGACTCTGCGGCCGTGGACAATGCAGTGGTACGTGTCCCGCACCGAATCCGGCGCAGATCGAGACCATGCGGTGAATGAACAGTCTTCTTCCGCCACCGCGGCGTCCGCGCGGACGCCCTGGCAGTCGTTCTGGTATCGTTACGGCACGGATATGCAGCGCGCCTTCATGTCTGGCGGCTTCAGTGGCTTTTTGGCCTCGACCCTCTCTATCCCACTCGACAACATTCGCACGCGTACAGTGGTCGCATCAGCTAACAACTCACACATCACAGCACGTCAGGTTGTGCGTCGTACGCTGCAGCAAGAGGGTGTGCGCGGCTTCTTCAAAGGCGGCGGGATGCGTGTGCTGTGGGTGACCTCTAACCTGGCCTGCTACTTCCCCATCTTCGAACTCATGAAGAAGCTACTCGCCGACTCGGGAGTGTGACGTGCACGGTGATGGGTCGGCGATGCCTGCTCTACCTCACTCCTCTTTTCACTCTCTCTTTTGTTTCTTTTCTTTGATCAGCCTGTTTGCTTTGGTTGCGGCTATTGCGATAAACTATCTCTTTCTTCACAACGTACTTTTTTATTTGTAACACATAGAACAAACAAACAAACAAACAAACAAACAAACAAACAAACAAAAGACAAAAAAACAAAAAAAAAAAGAATATGGTGCATACGCATACCCAGAGGATGTCCACGTACACGAAGAAGCACTTGGGGCAGTAACATTCCTTGCTTAAGATGGCCTCTTCACGCGAGTCCAACTCCCTGCGATGGCATCACGTCACAACGCGAATCACGACACATGCTAGATGAAGTGACCCCCTCACGCACCTGATCTGTTGCCTGAACTCTCCGCACCTGATCTGCTCTCTCTGTCTCTATCGCTCTCACTCTTTTTTTTTTTTTTTAAACCCCTTTTTAATCGGGTCATCAACTGGCTGGCAGCATTTTTTTTTTTCCCAATCTCTCATCAATCAAGCAAACAAGGATCGACTTCCCCCTCCTGTTTGTTCCTGTCACGTCTCCCATCGTATCTCGTTTTTTTTTTTTTTTGTGAGACGCTCGCTCTCTGATATGTCAAATGCCGCGCCCCTCTCGATGACGCCCGAGACCCGCTGGAGAGAGTTTGAGCAGTCCATGTGCAATGATCTCAACGAAAACCCTGGCCGTTGGTTGTGCCTGGTAGGAGACAAGGCGAGCGTGGCACGTGCAGCGCCGCAGATCGACGCTGTGTGCGAACGCCTCACAAACAGCCCCGCCGCGGCCACCTCGCCGTTTATACAATCCCTGACGACCACACGCGCTGTTACCTTTACCACCGCGCGACACCAGCTGATGGGCGAGGACTGTCTCGCCGCGCATTGCCGCTCACCATTCTTCGCCGTTGTGGACTTTACTGATGAAGACGATCAGTACAGCTTTATCTTGTCGCTCCCAAGCGCACAGACCTCACACGCGCGTGGCGAGTGCGATGACACCACGGCCGACGAAGCGACGATTGAGGCGTTCCTCCAGCGTGTGTCGACAGACAGCGAGCCCCGCGCACAGCAGGGGATGCGGCCCACTGTCGGCGGCCTCTGTCCGCCAGTGCACGGCACGCTCCTCGTGAAGGGTCGCTTGGCGGTAGCGGGGAACATGCAGGCGATGGTGCGTAACCCGCACGACAGCGACTGCGGCACGGTGACTGTCTTCTGGAGCGATCGCTGCCCGTGCTGCCCTGGTGCGGTGATGATGGTGGAGCTGCTCGTCGACCTCATTGACCGCGTGGCTTCCCACCACCACGCGACAGCCCACGGCTCGCAGTGGGATGAGCACGACGGCGAGGGCGCCGGTCACGTGCTGAGTGGTGTGCCGCGTCGGCGTCTGCACTACATTAGCTGCAACATCGATGACAACGACTACTCCGCGGCGGACTGGCCGAGGGACGAGGACCAGCAGGTGGTACCCACGATTGTCGCTTATCGACCCGATCGTCTGTCGTCCGACGTTCACCGCAATGCGCACATGCGCGACGTGCCGTCACGTGCGCCGTCCAAAGTTCACCGCGCGGAGGTGGTAGACGAGTCGACCACCGCGACGACCACAGCCACATCGTCGCGCGCTGAGAAGACGCACACACTGCCCCCGCTGCACCGTATTCGTTTCGAAGGAAGTCGCACACCTGAGGAGCTCGTCGAGTTCTTCTGTCGTGAGTGCCTGCCGCGGGACTGCGAGTGCGCGCGTCACATTGCGGGGGCTGCCACACACATCGCACGCGGGCTGTCCGGTGAGGAGCTGATGCGATGCCTAGATGAGAAGGATCCGGTCGTGCAGCTGGCAGCGGACTCGTACAAACGCGCGAACGATGCCTACTTGACGCTTCTCGGCAGCCGCGCGGATGATCGCAGTGATGCGGAGGTGGCGGCTGACGAGGCTATTCTGCGCGAGAAGACGGCGACCTGGTCGCGCGATGTGCTCGGTGCGTACGCGGCTGCTCGACGCTCTCTCGTGGACATGGCGGAGGTGACAAAGAGGGCACTCGCTCGCCTGGAAGGACAGACTGGCGATGCCGCGGGCCGACGACAGCCGCTGACCCCCGACACAGCCGATGCGGACGGCGCAAAGAGCGGGTCTGGCGCCGATCAGAATTGTTGCTGTGCGTACCGACCTGCTCTCCTGTCACAGAAGTCGTCCTCGAGAAATAGTGCGGCCCCCGCCTCGCCGCCTCCGGACGTCAGCGCGGGAGAGGCGCGATCGGCGATTGGCCAACGCTTCGTCGAGTTGTCGACGCAGGAGGATGCGCCGCCTTCAGCACACCCTGTTAGGTCGCCACCACCCCAGAAGCGCGGCCGCGACACCTCCATCTCGGATGTCAGCGAAGGCATTCAATCTGCAGTCGTCGACAAAACATCATGAAGGGCAGACCGCACCCCCAACAACCGCATCAGCACGCGGATCAGCAAGTCTATTCCCAAAAGGAAAACAAAAAAAAAATAGCAAAACCACACAAGACAACCAGTGAAGTAGGAGAAGAGCGCACTGTCGCTGACAGAGGCACGCGCATCTCTGCAAGCCAAAGGAAGTGCTCTCGATGACAAGGTCATGTCGTGCAAATGAGTGGCCATCCACTTCTCTTTGGGTACATCACGTCCATTTTTTGTTTTTTTTTTGTTCCTTTTCTCCTTTTTGTCTTTGTTGCTGCACTTGTCGACTGCACTCACTGCGGGCGTACTGCTTTTGTTCTCCTCTTTTTCTATTGTTTTCTCCTTCTGCACGCTCATTCGCCCATTTAAAAGAAAATTTCTCTTGACATCGGTTTCGCCTCATCCGCGAAACGTAATTTTTGGGTGACAGGCGTCTTTTAATATACACAGACACGCGGCTGGGCACGCGCACTACTCCTCTGAGTAAGTGGACTGCGTGTACCAGTACAAAAAAAAAAACAACAACAACAACAACGTTCATTCCCGCTACGCGCGATGGAACTGGAGATTCCACAGCCGTGCGCATATTTTTATTTTAACTGTTGCTTCTCTTCTCTTCTCTTGTTTACTTTTTTTTCCCCGTAGCCTGCGTAGTAAATGAACTTGAGGAGACCAAAAAGAGAGTCATGGCTCAGTGAAGAACGATAAAAAGACGAGACGCCAGGGCGTCGAGGAAAAGCAAGCGGTAGACGCAATACGCCATCCCCGAGAACGTGCAACAAAAATACATGTCCTACAGATCAGCATCCATTCCCCATCGTCACTTGTCTTATCCTGTTAACAATCAAGCCGGTACGGCTTTTGTAAACACCGGTAAACGGTTTTTTTTAATACTCTTTGCGAGTCCCGCCCACCACACCCGTACCCGCCTTCGCGTTGGAGGTGGGATTTGACCTGCCACATCGTAAGTCTTGACGCTGCTTGAAATCCCCGAATAAAACCAAAGAACAAAATACACCCCCCAAAAGCAAGGAAAACCTNCCAGGTCATAACTTTGGCACACAGATACACTGAAAAAGATAAAAAGAATAATTGTTCCACACACAACAACGGGCACTGACACCTAGCACCTCTTCTTCAGATTGTCCACAACGTGCTTTTTTCGCATGGGACTAAAGAAGAGGTGTTCGAAGAGAGGGGAGGAGCGACCTTTTCCCCAGTGCTGGGCAGTTGCGCTCCGCTCACGCGTTTGTTTTATTGTGTGCTAAACGGCACAGCATGCCACGCGCGCTCTCCGCATCGCCGCCGAAACACTTCTGCGTTACATCGGCTCCAGTGTATTTTCAACTGCACCTCTCATCGTCTTATTTCCTCTCTATCTCTGTTTCCTTTGTTGTCTCTCTCGGTCTTCCCATGCTCTTTTTTTTTTTGTTGTTGTTGCACGGACAAGTGTTGGCGCCGCACTTATTCACGCCGATACCAAAGCGAGGCGCCGAGCGGGGTCTCTGCCGCGCACCTGCTTTTCTCTTTCGACCTCTCTGACGCCTCGACAGTCTCTTGTCGCGCTGGTGTTCGTAAACACCGACTTCCACAAGGGTGCTCAAGGCAGATTGGTGCGAGACGGTAGCGAGAAGAGAAAACAGACATTAAATCGATCGCGCACTGACGATCCTCTACACACTCTCTACCGTCTCTACTGCCGCGTAGATTTTTTTTTCCACGTAGAAGTGTGTGTCGCGGAGCAGACAAGTAGGCGTCCACGTACAAGCCACTCATTTCACCTTCAGATTTTGATTTCTCTCATCTCTTTACCCCCTTTTTTTTTTCGCGTGGGTCTGAACCGCGACACGTGCTCTTATTTTCGTGTGCTGTCCTGGACTTGAGAGTGCGTCAAGACCAAACGATAGGCTTCTGCCGTGCGCACTCCCTCTGGTCATCATTACTTCACATTTTTTTTTTGCTTTGCACCCAGCGTGAGAGACCTCTCGATGCGTCGCACGCTCGTGTCAGTCAAAGGCTTCACAGCACCGCGCAGCAGCGGCACGGCGGCGGATGCGACAGCCGCAGAGGCCGTCGTGCCGGAGTCGCGCACACGGGCCAGCAAAACGACTCACCGAGAGACGCCGAAGAAAGGCGCAGGCGTGACAGCTGCTCTCGGCAGCGGTACGGCCACACCACGACACTCCACAATAGGCAATATGAGCTCGCGTAAGCGCCCTCGCTCGTCAACCACCGCGGCGGAGGGCACCGTCGCGTCGACTCTGGCACGCGAAGAGACCGCCTTGGGCCCGTCCTCGCTGGCAACCGCACGTGGTGATGATGTGAGCTCACATCCAGGAGCGAGTCAATCACAAAAAGCGAAGCGGAAGGCGAAGTCGCGGGGCGAGAAAACGCGTGATCGGGACAGTGGCCACGAGGACAGCGCCGACGATGACGACGACAACGCCACGGCGCGTTCCCGTCGACTGCACAACGGCGACATCATCGCGCTGGCGCCGCCTCCGCCGAAGAATTTGGCGCAACCTTGTGCACCGCGAGGGCTGCATCATCCTGATGGACGTGGCGCGCGGCGTCAGGTCGTGTACCCAGACCCAGTCATCCCAAGCACGTCGTGGTTAGGTGGCCTTGACGCGGCCTCATCCGTGTGTGCCTCGGCGGCATCGAACACCACCATGACTGCCGCACCACCTACACTTCTCGCGCCTATGAACACGGCACACGTCGAGCACGCCCAGGACGATGGCGGACGACTGGTTCCTGCCCTGTGGACCGCGCATCTGGAGGCGATGCACGAGCAGCTGCCAATATTTCACGAGAGCCTTGACGCTGCGTGTACTTCTCCGGTCACCAGAGAACGGCTGCGAGAGCCCGTGACGCCCGCGCGTGCGGTCATTTACCCCGCGAACGGCACCGCCCTGTCGGCAACGATGGCAGCCGCGCTGGGGGACGCCTCCCCGGAGGCGATACCACCGTCACACAGATCGGATGATGCTTTTCCCGTTCGTGTCGCGACACCATCGCCCTCTGTGGCTTGTGGCTTTGCTTTCGCGGATGTGATCGCCTCATCCGAATCGACAAACTCGCAGTCGTTGGTGGGCTCTGTCCCGTCGCCCGCCGATGTACAGTTGACCTTGCGTGCATCGCGCCCTTCCGGTCATCCCCCGCCGTCGCGCCAGCCCGATCCACGCGCCGACTCGCAGCCGACCACGGCGATGGAAAGCGGCTCTCGCACCTCCCCCGCGACGAGCTCAGCGCACTCCGCCGTTGCCGTGCATCAGCGCCCCTTTCTTCAGGCCATGCTGGACGCGGCGGCAGATACACCCCCCGCTCCTTCGTCCACCGAAAGCGAAGGCCCCGCGCGCGTGCTGCTCTGGGAACCAGCACTGGCTGCGGCCCCGCCGTCGCTGCCCAACCCGCGCCGACGCACGATCGTGACGCTGGCGAGACCTGTTCCTCCGACCACACCGCCTGTAGAGCATTGTGGTCCTGTCGACGCCACGGCTGCGGCCGCGCAGGTGGCACCAGTCATCATACCTACCGCGACCACCTCCGCAACCGCGTCTGCGCCAGAACCGGATGAAGCGACGACGCTAGCGTACGCGCGCGCAGTACCGAACACGGTGCCGGTACCTCCGCCGAGCCTCGCCGCGCAGACCTCCCTCGCACACGCGGCAGCGGAGACCGTGAGGGAGACCTCCTCAGGGTACAATCGTAGTGGCGGTGCCGCCCCTGTAGCTGAGATACTTCCACAAGCAGTTCGCCACGACTCGGAAGAAAGCGCGGAGCTTTTTGCTGACCGCGAAGGTGACGAGACAACGGGGGAAGGCCAAAGGAAGAACCACAATCCGTTGGACACAGCGCACACGACATCGCGAGCACCGGAGACGCCCACGATTAACCAGTCCGCTGCCAACGAGGAGGCGGACGAAGACGCGCACAACGAAGCGCTGGATCGTGAAGTGGAGGAGGATCTGCGTCTGTCTGAAGATCTTCCCTTCACACCAAGTGGCTTTTACGCGAGCTCGCCTTTCGCAGCGCAACGACTCACACAAGAAGATGATGCGGGCGAGGAGGAGAAGAGCTCGGCCGTGCATTTCCAGGAGGAGTTGTTGGCGAGGATGGAGGTGAGAACAACGGAAAGCGCAGGGTCGACCGCAAAAGGACTTTTGGCGGAGGTAGCGTCCCCGAGTTCACAATCGTCGTTTGTGCCCGGAACACCAACAACAGCCGTGCCAACTCCTGTCGTGCCGCCTCGGCTCCCGTCGCCACCACCACCACCGCTCTCGCCGCCCTCGCCGCCATCCGAGGAAGTCGTTGAGGGCCTAGCGTCAGCCCAAGCTTCTCATCGTCTTTTCGATCCCGACGCACTGCTCTTCTCGACGACCGCCGGCACGTCACATTCTTCACCGAACGAGAGGGCGTCTGCACCGGTGAGCACAGGCACACGCACGCGCTTTCGCTTCGCCCCTCCACTCGCCGATACGACCGCCGTCCATCCCGTTCCATCATCACCGTCGCCGTCTTCTGAGACGCCTTATGGTGACCTCCCGCACCTTGCTGGGAACGAGGAGGCCACGGAGCATGCAAAAGAGAAGGAATTGGCACCACCACACACAATGACGTCAACCGCAGGTCTCACGCCGGAGCAGGCACACCCAGCTACCCACCGAAACGAAGGAGAAACCCGTATGCTGCCGGTCGCCGGTCTGGACAGCGTGATTTCGTCGACTGGGCACGCGCCAGACGACGCACGCACGGCGCTTCCTGCACACGCGTCGCCTTTGCGATCGAGTGCGGAGCGGAGCCGCAAGGACGTCGCGTCACATGACATCAATGTCGTCTCTGGCGCCTCCCGACCGAAGCGTACACTTTTTAGCTTTGGCGCGGCACCACCTCCACCCCATTCGCCGTTGCCGACGACGGAGCGAAGTCGCTCGGCGCCACCACAAGAGCCGCACAGCGCACGTCCGCGATCTGGCTCTGCAGTGGCAGCTGCGGTAGTCGCTTCCTTCGTACGCCACACACCCTCACCGGTGCGCTCGATGGCAGCGGCATCACACAACGAACCAGCGGTGATATCGATGATAAGCGCGGAGCCAACAGAGATGTTCACAGACAACGGCGACTCCGTCAGCGTGCCGGTGCCTCCCCCGACAGAGAACCCGCCGATGATGCCACCGCCGGAAAACTCACCCAACGCCGTCCCAGCGGCGGCGGAGAACGGTGCGGCGCCTACTCCGACAGCGGCGGAAGATGACCTATGCTACGGGTTACCGCCTGCTGCTTTGAGTCTTTTTCTCCGGCAGCGCCGCATTCGTGCGTTTTACGTGTGGCAGCACGAGGTCCTGACCTCCGCAGATCTTCTGCAGGGCCGTAACTACGTCTACAGTCTTCCGACCAGCGGTGGTAAAACGCTTGTGGCGGAGGTCTGTCTGCTGCGCTGTCTGCTCAATCGGCAGCAGTCGTGTTTCTTTGTGCTCCCTTTCGTCTCTCTGGCCGAGGAGAAAACAGCCGCGCTGCAGCCTCTCGGCGACGCCTTCGGGTTCCGCGTCGAAGGGCACTACGGCTTTACCGGTCGTTTTGCACTGCCCGCGGGCCCGACGGTGTACGTCTGCACGATCGAGAAGGCCAACTCTGTGCTCAGCTACTTGCTGGAGGAGGGTCGTGCCGTGCCGGAGTTGGGGCTCGTTGTCGTCGATGAGCTGCACATGCTCGGTGAGAGTCGGCGTGGTGCGACACTGGAAGTCTTCTTGTCGAAGCTGCTGTTACTCCGCGCCCAGCAGGAGCGGCAACCACCACCGCCCCAGCCGTCGCATGCGGCGACGTCGACCTGCGCGCGGGTGCAGATCGTGGGGATGAGCGCCACCGTACCGAACTTATCGACGATAGCACACTGGCTCGACGCCTCGTGCTACGAAGGTACGTATCGTCCAGTACCTCTGCATCAGTACAGCGTTGTGGACGGGATGGTGCTGCTTGATGGCGAGCACAACGAGCGCAATCTGAGCGGTCGGAATGAAGTGGAACAACTTCTTGAACTGGCCACCGAGGTCCCCGACTGCTCGGTGCTGGTGTTCTGTGCCAGCAGACAGCAGTGCGTGGACACAGCGAAAGGTATCGTGCGCTACATGCAGCAGACGACCATGCTGCGTACGGCGGCAGAGACCTTGCCAGAGACCACCGGGGCAGGCAGCAGTGATCGCTCGGCCTCACGGCTAGTAGACGCCTCGCCGCATCCACCGCCATCCGCCTCCCCATCGACTTCGACACCTCTGAGTCGGGGTGTGGCGCTGGGTGCGCAGCCACCACAGACGGCCGCCGCCCTGCACACCGTGCTCAACGAGCTCCTGAGCCTCTCGTATGGTCAAGCGGATCAGTTGGGTGATTTGGTGCCGTACGGGGTGGCCTACCATCACGGTGGCCTCCTCGCTGAGGAGCGCGAGCTCATCGAGGGTGCCTACCGCGATCGACACCTGCGCATCCTGTGCTGTACCTCCACTCTCGCCGCCGGCGTGAATCTGCCAGCGCGACGCGTTATTTTCAAATCGCCCTACACGGGTCGCGAGTTTCTGACCAAGTCGCGCTACTTGCAAATGTGTGGTCGTGCTGGTCGTGCCGGCCTCGATCCGTACGGCGAGTCGTTTTTGGTGTTGAACAGACGGGATCGTCAGCGCGGACTGCGTTTGATGCAGCAGCCCTTGGAGCCGTGCGAGAGCCAACTGCTCGAGGAATACAGCCAGTTCGTGCGAGCACTTCTGGAGTGCATCAGCGTTGGCCTAGTCACCTGCCGTCCGGATGGTGTACAGGCGTGGGGACGCTCACTCTTTTGTAGTCATTGTCTTGGCGCGTTGGACGTACAGTCGACAGCTGACCTGTGGCGTCAACATGGGCAGCTCTGGCGACCACAACAAGCGCACGCGCTCTCGACCTTGCCGCTGCCGTCGTCGTCGTCTGCTCTCGACGGACAAGGTGATCGCACTTCTGTGCTACCCGCACTGACGGCGACGGAGGAGGTGCTACCGACGGAGCCGGTACCGTCTGCGGTGCGGGGTGTGGCGAGCCCCAGCGCGGTTCGCTTCGCGTTGCCCGGCGTCGCTCCCGCAGCGAAGACGTTTCTCTCCGCCTCAGAAGAGCGCGCGCTCCGTGCCGCCTTCAAGGCCAACCCACTCCCCTTTCTCCACATTGTACTCGAGGCAGCGCTGGCGGAGCTGCTGACCCATGGCTTCATCACCCTTACCGCGTGCCCATCGCCATCTGCGGCCGCGCTGTCGACGCCAACCGCACCCGCGGCGACGCCGACCACCGTTGTGGCTGCTGCGCCGTGCACGGCTCCGACGAAACAGCGAATCGAGGCGACGCCTTTCGGGATCTCGTCGGTGCGTTCGTGCTTTTCTGTCGAGTCCGCCTTGCTTGTGCGCAGGGAGCTCGACGAGATGTTGCACATGGGCCTCATCCTCGCCGATGATCTCCATCTTTGTTACTTCCTCACACCACTGCGTGAGATCCCAGAGGACTGCGACTGGGTGCTGTACCGCTCCATCCTCGCGCGTCTCTCGGACTCTCGCCAGCGCATTGCCAGCCTCATCGGCCTAGATGAGTTCTACATTGATCAGCGCGCGATGGGCCTGGCCAATCCCAAGTCGCACCTCGCCGCCAGCGAGGAAACCCGTCGGCAGAGCTTCACCGCGCGTCGCTTCTGGGTAGCTCTGATCTTAGCAGACGTGCTCGCTGAGGTACCTATGGCCGACGTCGTCGCCCGTTACGGTGTGAACCGGGGCATGCTCCAGGACGTGATGCGCTCTGCGTCCATGTTCAGCAGCAGCATCACAAGCTTCTGCCACGCGATGGGCTGGTACTCGCTGGAGGCTGTGCTCGCGTCCTTTGTCAAGCGCCTCGGGTTCGGCGTCAAGCCCGACATTGTCCCCTTGATGGATATTCGGGGTGTTCAACCATCGCGTGCGCGCGCGCTGTGGAACGCGGGGTACAAGGACCCTGCGCGTGTGGCCGCTGCCGATCCGGACGATATGGTCACGCGCGTGAAGGCGTCGAATCCGCCTGATAGTAAATCTGCCAAATTCTTCACAAAGCGGTCTGCACTGATGGTGATTCGCGAGGCCTCTCTACTCTTAGAGAACCAGATCCGCGAGAAGCGTGGTGAACTAAAGGAGCTTACCGCGCGCTCCGCTCTGTGACAATGAGGACGGTGTCTTCTGGCGTTCTTCCACGCTGTGTTCCTGCGTCGCTGTGTGTTTTCTTTTTCACTTTATTTCGAGTCCCACCCTCCACACCGACACCCGCCTCGCGTTGGAGGTCGGAACTCGATCTGCCACACCGCGAATAGTGACGAACGGCAACGCCACTAACGAAATAGAACCCAACGCACCGCATCACACTCCCCCGTCCACTGAGCTCCTCAGGAAAAAGCAAAAACCAACATTTTGCAAAAAAAAAAAAAGAACGCATGAACGGATTGCATACCCTCCTCCTAACTCACGCAGACGACACAGAACAATCTCCCCTATGAAAAGACTCGAGCCGAAATAATGTAAAAAAAAAACCGATCAAACACGGTGCCGTACGGCTCTCACGGACTGTACAACGAGGCTCCGCAGTCGGTCAAGACGGGATTTCTCACTTCTCCTCACTCCACAGAAGTGCACGTCGTTCCAACCCCCAGCTCCTCTTTGACAGCGTCCGTGATGTTCGTATGGATTCTTCTCCTTCGCCAGTATGCTTGACTCACCGTCTACCTCTCCTACTCTCTCACCTCCCTCTCTCTCACCTCTTGTTTCCACAAGCGGGTCGTTTTGGCAAATCTTCACGAGGAGACGTAAGTATAAGCGCAGCAAATACGCGAAGAACCCCCCTTCCTCCCTCCCTCCCCCGCACGCTCACTATGGGCCTCATGGTTGTTGCGATTAGTGTGGCCTCCTTGGCATCGGTGGGTGGACTGCTCTATCTGTTGTGCCTGCCACCGCCATCGAACACATTTCTGGCCAACGCAAGCTGGTTGTCGCACACGTCGGTGGCGGCGGCCATCATCCCACTCGCGGTAGTTCTGGCTCTTTTGCTCGGTGTCTCGGCCTCCATGTTGGTCGGTTCGATGAAGTCGTCGGTGAACGGCCTAACCGACACGCTGCCTCCTCAGCTCATTCAACTCGTCAACGGCGTGCGACCTGTGGACGCGAACGTGACCTTTTCTGACGTACAGTGTATCGCGTTGCTGCTGCTACTCGCGTACGGTAGTGTGTTGGTGTGCAGACACTTGATTGACCTGCAGCGCTTGATGAAGCTCTCACGCCGTCGCATTCTCCAGCCGGAGATGGAGGAGCTGCGACGCGCCGATAGCAGCCACACCCGCGCAGCTGGTAACAAAGGCAAGAGCCGTTGACCAGAGTGAACACGGTCATTGACTCACTGTTTGTCGTGTGCTTCTTATTTTGTGGCGCCGCTTTTTTTTTTTCTTGTCCTCGAAACGCGTGTACAAAACGGATTGCGTTAAAAAAAAAAAAAACAGCAACAATAAATAGCAACAGTACCAGAGCACGAACAGAAGGCGAACAACGCCGACTACGTGTGCTTCGGTCTTACCTTTCCGGCATGGCGAACCAGTACGCATCCGCGAAGGTGAACCCATCAGCGCGTCTACTTCATCAGCCTATCACCGTAGACATACGACACACGCATGGCTTTACTGCTTCCACCAGATGTACTCACACCTTGCCCGTGACACCCACTTCCCTCTTCCCTACGCGCACAGGCTTACCCGCCATCATCTCTTCGCTCCTTTTTTTCCCCCCGGCTCCTGTCCCGTCTCACTATATTAGTGCAAAAGACACCAACGCATACGAGCTCAAACACACTACCGAACCGCGCTTGCAGCAACCTAGTACCTTCAAGTCTCATCATCTTCTTTTCTCTTTTTCTCCGTCTCCCTCAAAATACAAAATTAAAAGTTATCATATTCCTCGCCAAGAGAGTGCACGAAACACGAAAGCATGGTGTTCAAGACGATCGATCTCTTCGGCGGTGCGATGCGCTGCGCCGTGCCACCCACCATGGTGGACGTCTCAGACTTTCGCCAAGTGCCAGACAACCAAGAAGTGTACAACGACCCTGCCACGGGCGCGACCATTATTGTGGAGCTTCTCAGCCGAGAACGCGGCGTCAGCAACGAGCAGGCCGGTCAGTTCTTCTACACCGACCTCGCCAAGGACAACGGCTGCACCCAGCCTGGCGTGGATTTTGAGGTACGCTCCACGCACATGCTGCCGCCCACGGCGTTTCCCCACCTCGCCCAGCTGCCCAGTGGTGCGTCCGCCGATAGCGGTCGCGTCTGCGACTACGCGTGCTTGGTAACAGGCGCACAGAGGATCTCCAAGTACACGAACGAGCAGGGTAAGGAGAATACGGTGTACGTCGCATTGGCTGTGCTGCGCTTCGCGCCGCTCATTGCGACTGAAATTCTCATCTCCTTATCCGCCCCGGAAGCCATCAACCCGCAGAGTTCAGACGCACGGTCGATTGAGCGTGTGCTGTCTGCCGAAGAGCGTGACGCCATTCTCGCGGAGACGATCCGCAGCCTCCAGGTGGTGGAATGGGGTTTGTTCGTGCCGGAAAGCTAGTACGCGTATCATGACGATCTGCGCTTCTTCCTCATCCGAGCCAGTACGCTTTTTTTTTGTTGTTGTTTCTTACACACCGATTTACGGTGGACTATTGACGTGACAATCGCACATACGCAGAAGTCAGGTACGTACACGGAGAAGGCGAATAGGAAACGGGAATGGGTGCGTGCACACGGTGCTCACTCCCCGCGCATCATCTGTTCTGCATCGACTCTTCCGTCATTGGTTGACCTCCAATACCTTTCTGCCATGCGCGTCGCTACTTCCCTTCAGTCCCTACCGGGTCTGCTTTCTTTGTCTCTCTCTCTCTCTCTCGCAAACCATCTCCCTCCTCGTCATATCCACTCCGTGCTTGCATTCACGCGCACACGCTTCCGCGAACGACGAAGCCTTAATTTCTTTTTTTACTCTTCATCGCTCTCTCCCTTGCCGCACCGACAGACGCTGACTCGTGCTCTGCCAGCTCGTGATACGTGACATCGGTACCAACAGCAACAACAACCCCACCTCAACTGGTTTCGCAAACAAACAAAACAAGAAAAGAGAAAACAAAACCACAAGTTCTGTGCCATTGAACATGCTCCGCAAGGTTTCGCCGATTCCGTACAAGACTGTTGTGCGTCGTTTCGCGGCCACGGACGCCGCCGCCGCCGAGGGCAGCGCAAAGGCGATCCTTCAGCTTGTGCGCTACGACCCGGAAAAGAACTGCTCGCGCGTGGAGAGCTACGAGTACGATAAGCACCATGACTACATGGTGCTCGATCTTCTTATTGCTGTCAAGGCCCACCAGGACCCCACCCTAGCCTTCCGTAGCTCCTGCTGTGAGGGCGTGTGTGGTAGCTGCGCGATGAACATCAACGGCATCAACTCGCTGGCGTGCATCACATTTGCCAAGCAGGTAACGACCGTTGGTCCGCTGCCGAACTTCCCCGTCATCAAGGATTTCGTCGTCGACCTCCGTCACTTCTTCCAGCAGTACGCCTTCATTCGTCCGTTTGTGCGAAACGCCAACCTGCACCGAAGCCGCATCGATGGCATCATGGAGCGATACCAGACGCTCGGCCGTGTGATGAACGGTATCTCCCCGGATGTGGGCCGCTACATCACCACCAAGTTCAACTCGACACCCCAGGTTGAGACCGAAGTGCTATCGCTGCTCCGTCTCGTGGACGCCGTCAGCGAGACCGGCAACGTCACGCAGGTCGTGAATGTGTTGGAGAAGCTCGAGCAGTGCGGTGTGACGCTGGACAACGCAAAGGTGACTCAGCTCATCGAGGACACACTGAAGCACCACGCCGCCAAGGCCAAGGCCACTGCTTGAGCGACCGTCAGCCGCACATCTGCACATGATACACACACACACACACTCGTGCACCGTTAGTGGAGAAGGAAATGAGTGTCTGGGAAAGGAATGAAAAAGGCGGAGTTGACGAGAGGAGCATCGGAAATTGTGGACGGTGAATAAACACAAACAAGCAACGCAGGTAAATATCCATTTGTGCCTTGCACTTAGTGGTCGTGAGAGTTACACACATGCGCAGCCAAGAGACGACGCCAATCTTCTTTTTGTCTTTTTTATGTTTGACGTACACGGCGTGCAGTTGTTTCTCACCACTTAACAAACTTAGCTGACTTACAGGAACTGTTCCTCCCTTCCTCTCTCTCTCTCTCGCTCTTATCCGCAGCACTTCTTCGTTTTTTTTTCTTTTTCTCTCATGCTCTTTCTTAGGTTTGATTTGGAGTTGCTTCTATCTCTCTCCCTCTCGCTTCGTTCGACGGCGTTGGGGTGTACGCCAGGTAGGACGGTCTCACTGCGCCGTGTCGATGCCCCCCTGTCGTTTGTCGATTTGTTTTTATTTCGAGAGAGATTGGGTTTTCTCTTTTTCGTAGCAATTGTTTCTTTTTCGTTTTTGTTTACCTCACTTACCCGTTTTCAGCTCTTCTTCTTTGTGACGTTTATATATACGGCCGTCCCCACCTTTTTGTTTCCCCTAAACAAAAGAAAAAAAAAAGAAAAAGTTGGAATATGTCGAGGCGGAGCACAAACGCAACCAGCCGAATATGCACACACACCAATCGAGGGCCATGAAGAGCGCTTCCCCTGAGAGCGCACCCCACCTTCCCAGACCACCAGCCGCTGTACGCCACTTTACACACCACTGTGCGCGTGAGAGGTTGCCTTCATCGTGTGCGTGCTGATGTCGCCCGGTCTGTTCTCATTTACTCCGAACAGACTCGCCGGCTTTTCTTGTGTCTCGTGCACTTCACAACCGCGCATGCCTGGCTTGGGTGATCACGCCCTCGCTCAAGCCACGGCGTACACCTGAGGGGGGCTGTTTCCGTTGTACGTCATCCTCTCTCTCTCTTCGTTTTTTTTTCCTCTATTGACCCTCGAACACAACGCGATCTTCTCTGTCGCGGCGAAGCATCGCGCCACACCTCTTGAGAAGGTCGATTTGCTTCCTTGCGTGTTTTTTTGTTTTGTTTTCCGTTCGCTCACGGAATAAAGTGAAGTCTAGCACACTTTGTTTTTGTGTTTGGCTCGTTTCACGCCGACATCCTGCTTCTTCTCCTTTTTGTTTGAATCCATTTTTTTTTTTTTTTGTGTGTGTGGGGGCACGCGCTCTCACCTGTATAGAAAATCTTCTTCTCTCTGTGTTTCCTACACACACACACAGAGAGAGGGGCTAATCCTCCGTACACCCATCCCGAGTAGGTGCGGTCATCATGTGCATGGTGAAGAATCTGCACACGCGCAGGCCGAAGGGGTGCTGCCAGTGGACGGGCACACTCTGTGGCTTCATCCCCTGCCTCATCGCGGTGGCTCTCGTCGCGTCCAATATTCTCCCTTTTCACTTGTGCCTGCTACCGCTCGTGCGTGAGGCGTGCGTACAAGGGACGGCGAGCTGGCTGTACTACTACTACGCCTATGCGATGATGCTTTTCGCCGAGATCATGGTGTACGGAAACTTCTACATGGCCATCGCCACGTGCCCCGGTTACGTACCGTCGGAGCCGTGGTCGCGCCCGCCAATTTACAACGGCCACGCGTACAGCGATAATCCGTTCGAGGTGCGCACATACGACCGTGAGGGTCGGCTGCGGTACTGTGCGAAGTGTGAACAGTACAAACCAGATAACGCGCACCACTGCCACACCTGTGGACGCTGCGTGTACCGTATGGACCACCACTGCCCGTGGATCAATAATTGTGTTGGGCGCGATAACAGTAAATACTTCCTGCTCTTTATTTCGTACATCCCTGTCGGCGCGTTCCACATTGTGTTCTGCACGGCCTACAGCGCGTATTTTCAACTGGCGTCGATGAATTTGTTTAGCATGGACGGCGATAATCTCGGCACCAGTGTGGTCGTCTTCCTTTCGATCGTGTTGTCGACGGCGATGGGTATTGCGTTCCTGACGTTCGCTGCACACTTCGTCTGCATGGCGTCGCGTGGCGAGACGTCCGTGTCGAAGATGATCGCCTCCCACACAGCCAATCAGACAGCCAAGGCGCTTGTACCGGACTTTGACGAGCGCGAGGCACACCTGTACGATATTTTCGGATCCGATCGGCGCTGGTGGGTTGTCATTTTGCCGATCAAGCCGAAGCGAGATGCGCGGGGTCTGCCGGGTCTGACCTGCAGCGCGATGGCGGAGCTGAGTAAAGTGGTCTGAGTGGACGCGAGTGAAAAGCGAAAGAGGTCGTCATGGCAGATGACAAACACAGATACGTGCGGATACCACCCACCGACTACAGACCGCCGTCAGCTTCTGTGAAAAGCAACGGGCGAGAGGGGGGAAACCAAACGAGAGGAGTGTCAGTTGTTGAAAGCAGATGAGGTGCGAGATGCGGACAATGAACTCGACAGCGAGAGAAACACAGTGTCCACAAACTCGTCAGCAGCTCGGTTTCACTCTCTCTGGACTTCATTCGGCGCGACATCTCTTGCATCTTTGGCTACTGCTGTTTTCTTTTGTACACCTCTTTGTCATCGAGTGTTCACCTCTCTGTTGTCATGGGAGCACTTGTGCTCGTTTCTTCTTGTTGTTTTCGCTCTCTCTCTTTTGTTCTCTTGGTCGGGAGTCGCGATTCTTCATACGCGCGCGACACCCAACGTACGGCGCTGAGGAGCCTGCACAACGTATCGTGTTGTTCAGCGCACGCTGCCGTCTGCCTACGCGCCTGTGACAGTCGGATGCTCTTCATGGGGTTGGACACACTTTAGCCATTCCCTCCGTTCCTTTCGGCAAGCGATGCCTCATCTATCGCCGAAGCGGTTGGGTGTGTGCGCGCCACATCTTTCATTTTTTTTTTTTTTTGCTTCTTGTCGCGTGTCGTGAGGACACTTCTCTTCGTGCTTGTCACCCTTCCTCGCGAGTTCTCCAGGGTTATGCGCTCTGCTCAGGGGCAGCAGCCATCGGCAACGCTTCCTGCGGGTGCTGCTGACCATCTCTCTGTGTACATCATTGACACCACGCGCGAAAAAGAAAAGGAAGAATAGGAACGCCAAAACAACAACAACAACGACAATCGATCGGGTTCAACGACCATCTTATCGTGAGGGCAGCCTTATTTGAACAGCCCACGTTTCTCCCGCCGCACCACTTCTTCGCGACAGGGGGTATGCACGCCTGTACGTATTGCTTGCACGATGTTTCGGATCGATGAGCGCGGCCGTCTCAGGCCTCACGCGCTTCCTGCCACGCGAAAGGCTCGATGTCTGTCGCCACGCACTCGCCACACACCTACTTGTGTTTTCTCGGAAGGACTCCATTCACAAGTTGGTTGCCCATTGGTGCGTGCGTCTCAGTATGCCACTATTTCACACTCTCCCAATGTCATCTCTCCACTCTTTTCACTCTTTCTTTTTTGGCACTTCTCCCCTCCCTCTCTCTGCCTCTTTGTGTGATGGCACCGCAGGTACGGTGACATCGTTCTGCGCACGCTGTACAATACACACGCCTGATTGTGCCTTACGTTTTTTCCCTCTCCCCTTAACGCGCTCCGTTTCTCTGTCTTCGCTATATTATCACCGCTTCCTCTCAAGTCGCGGCTTCTTTTTTCCACAGCTCTTCTCTCTCTCTATCCTCTTGTCTTCACAAGACAATGCAGTGTTGCCGGTGCTTGAACAAAAACGCGCACCCTCAGGACGCGGAGAACTGCGGTGAGCGGTGCGGGTTCTGCCTCGGCTACTGCTCCCCCGTCGGTGTCGCTGTTATTATCACTGGCCTGATCATTTCCAACCTTGTGTACTTCGCCTTACTCATCTCACGTAACAAGACCTCAGCCTGGCGTATTGTGCTGAGCATTATCTTTATCCTCATCCCTCTCTTCTGCAGTGCTTGTGTGCTGTGGGCGTACTACATCATTATCTTCACCTCACCAGGCTACGTGCCAAAGGACCCGTGGGCGCACCGTCCTCAGTACGCCGGGGATGGCCCTGGACCTGTCGTCACGCCGTCATCATTCGCTGAGGGACACAGTGATGGCCAATTCCATGCGGCACATCGCCAACAATCACTGCAGGCGCGCGCGACAGACCCGTCTCGCAACCCGAGCAGTGGCCAGCTGCCTTGTTTTCCCACCGAGGACAGCACAGCCGGTGGTGCCTTCACCGAGAACGAAGCGAGAGCAGCCGAGAGCGTTGACGTGACGGACGGACCGCCGGCAGCGAGTCGCACCACGACGGTTCAAGTGAACACGGACGAGCGCCGCTCGGCAAACGGCGCGACCTCGCACAGTCCATTCGATACAAACGTCAATGGCAATCCCATCGCAGGCACGCAGTCCGCCGCTGTGCCTGAGGCGTCCTCGCCGGCTTCCCGAGGCCACATAGAAGGAGTGCCGATGAACACCTACACTGTGAAGGACCTCGACCGCCAGAATCATCTGCGCTACTGCCACAAGTGCGAGTTGTACAAACCCGATCTCGCGCATCACTGCAGGGTCTGTGACAGGTGTATTTATAACTTCGACCACCACTGCCCCTACGTGAACAACTGCGTCGGGCGTAATAACTACAAGGTCTTTCTCGTGTTTGTGTTGTACGGTGCCGTCGGCTCCTGGCTGGCACTGATTTGCTGTGTCATAGGGATCTTCGTCATTGACCGCGACCCTGTAACGAAGAAGATCGGCTGGGTGGCGATTCCCGCTGTGGAGCTCGTTCTCGGTCTCTCCCTCATGTGCTTTTATATTCAACACCGCTGCATGTTGTGCAGCGGCGAGAGCACCTTGGAGAGTATCATCCGGAATAACATGCGTGCCAAACAAGGATGGAACTACTGTAAGAAGCCAAAGCTGACGGAAGAGGAAAAGGCGGCACGGGAGGCGTCCAAGCAGGCCAAGGTCAAAGCGCACCGCGAGACGCTGATGGGCGATGAGCACCCCTGGTATCGGCGCTATTTACCCTATCCCGTGCGCACAGACGACACAGCCGAGGACACCATCAAGCATGCCTAGACGAACCTGACGCCGTCGAGTCGCGAGCGTCATTGAGGAAGAAGAAGACGGCAGTAGACACTATTGACAATGGAGGTGACATGCAGCACAGGAGTACAGAAATATACACACACACACACTTATAGATATATCTATTTCCAACTGGACACGCCTCGCGCTCATATTTCTTCTCATCGGTAGACAGCTGACGACGATGAACGCGGGAGGGACAAACACACACGAGAGATCATCGAAGAGTAGTCTGAACAAAGCACATCCACCTACACACAAGCTGAAGACTTTGTCGCATGGCTCTGCAAGCTCGAAACAAGTAGCTTCGTCACCAACAAGGCGATGATATGTTCTTCTGGTCGTCGATCGCTTTTTTTTTCTTTTCATCTTTTTTGTTCTGCGTTCTGTTCTCTCCACTTTTCTTGTCCGCTTCTGTTCGCTCGCCTGATGACGCTCATGCACTCGTCTTTGTTCCCCATTTACGTCGACACGCCGATCCGAATTGGATCACCACAACACACGTTTTTTTTTTTTCTTTGACGATGCGTAGAGCCGAAAATAAAAAAAACCACCGAAAAAAAAATATGAATACAGCTTCAGACTCAAAGAGCCTATCAGTGCGCGGCGTTCTGCTCTAGACAGCTGAGCGCGTAACATGCTGTCATCCGATTCCATTTCTCCCAAGCTGTTTGTCTGCGAAGCACTCGAATTTGGTGTACTGAACACCCATCAATGTATGTATATACGTACTTGGGCCTTTATCCACTTCTCTCGTTGGTCAACATTTCCCCGCCGTCACTCATCATTATCAACGCTCATCTCCTCGTCTCTAATTCTCACCTGTTTTCATTTTTTTTTCCTTCCGTTCTGCAAGTGCCTACCCAATTATTTGAGGCACGCGCACAAGCACAGACACACTAAAACAGACAAACATAGATCTGTGCGCACATAAAGACAAGCATAGAAGGATCGACAGCTGCCGATCCCGTTCAGTATATATTTTTTTTTCGAACCGATTCACTGCCGTCACGTGCAGGTCTGTGTGACGACACGTTCCGCACGGCGTGGTACGTCTCGTGACGAGCTGGCCTCGTGCAGTGGCTGCTCATTTCTTCAGTGACTTGATTCGATTGTCACCGTCAGACCATGGCGATACCAAACGTCTTCATCAGCCGACGACCTCGCACTCTCCGAGGCTGGCTGAGGCTCGTGATTGCCTATCACTTACCCATCGCCATCCTCGTGGTCACATCGATCATTATTTTCCTTTTCCTGCTTTTCTTTCTCCAGACCCACGCGAACGGTTCAGCACTCCGCACTGCGTTGCAACTCGCGGCGACCACACGACGCGACCTCTCCAACCCGACAGCCACTGCGTTCGTGCGGTCCTGCGAGGCGATCGATCAGGAAGTCCGCACCTTGCTGTGGGCACTCACCTGTAGCCTCCTCCCCTGCTGCGTGCTTTACGTGCTGCTGTACTGGAGTTTTTACCGCGCTGTCTTCACCGCACCAGGCTTTGTGGACCTTGATGGCGTCTGGCGCGGAATCCCCAGGACCGATCCACACCGTCAGTCGCAGGTGCATCACAACTGGCTCTCCGCGCAGCAGGTGCTTCAGCAGACCTACCAACAGCAAGTGGTCTTTCTGGCGCATCAGCGTGCCTGGCGTGCGTATCAGCGCGCGCGCTTCCATGAGGAGCCTTTCACACCCGACGTGGTCACGTTGTTGAACACGCCGACAGACACCTCACCGGCTCCGTGTGTGGCGAGCGGCACCCCTGAGGCGCCTAAGGAGACGGCGGTGTGCTCGACGAGTGCCAAGGTTGTTGCCGAAAACAACTCTGCATCGACACACATTGAGGCGGTAGACAGACCGCCCTCCCCCTTCCGCGATCCGCGTGACACCGCAGAGACAGCGGTCGCACAAGTCGCCAGGTCAAGCACAGGCGTGCTCCATGACGCACGAGACTGCTCGCGAGGTGGAGTTGTTCAGCCACCTGCGGACGCGCACAACACACACAGTGTGAGCGAGTACGAAGTCAACGGGGCCGTGCGCCTTTGTGTGCACTGCCAGCTCTACAAGCCTGATCACAGCCATCACTGCCGCCACTGTGGCCGATGCGTTTCCTACATGGACCATCACTGCGGCTTCCTCACCACCTGCGTGGGTCTCCGCAACTACAAGTTTTTTCTGCTTCTCCTGTTCTACACCGTGTGCTGCGGTTTTGGGAACGGCCCGTGGTTGGTGTGGCTCATGCTTCGTGCGCGTGCGATCTGCACACATCTGCGACACCTCTCCATGCATCATAGCGCGTATGCGACGCGCGCGTTTCCGCCGTCGACAACTTCACTTGGTACGCATCTCGACGCCTTCACACGCGCGACGGGCTCCACGTGGTGGCTCAGTGTACCCATCGCGATGTTCCTCATCGCCTCCGTTGTCATGTACCTGCTTTTATATCACGTCGAGCTGTGCTGGAGAGGCGAGTCCACGCTCGAGCGAAAGACAAGTGCGTCTGTGGAGGCCCTGATGCGGCTCACTAATCAAGCACACGGGACAGCCTCCAGTTGTCACACGTCGTGCGTCTGCTGTCCGATGCTTGCTGCATTGTGGCAGCACATCAAGAGGCGCCTCTGCGGTGACAAACAAGGTGATCCGAAGGATGACAGCATCCACGACGACACCGAGGATCGCTGCCCGCGCGGATCGCATGTCGGTGGCTCCGAGGCCGATGTCGCCATGGCCGCCCAACGTCGGGCCCGCCTCCGTGTGCTGTTCGGCTCTTCACAACCGTGGTGGTACCACCTGCTGCCTTGCCTACCTACGCATCTCGCGAGCGCGGCGTGGCTCGCACAGCAGGGCATCGAATCGCCAGACGTCTCCTTCTTTAGGCCGCACGCAGAGTGACGTGACGCTCGTTGAGGTCTCTCTACTAGTGTCAGTACTTCCTCTTTCTGTCAGTGCATTTCTTATTTCTTGACCTTGTGCGAAAGGTCTTGTATCGGTCCCTTCTCTCACGTCCTCCGACTGTGCGCGCGGCGGCGGGTACCAGGCCACGTAACAAACCAGCCAACAACTATCAGAAGGAGAAGAAGAATGAATCATGGAGAATAACAGAAACACACACAGTAGCGTTCCCGCACCATGTGCCAAGTTTGTGGTCCCCATTCCCTCTATCTCTCTCTGCGATCCTCTTCTCCCCCCCAATACGCACGTCATGTTACATCCTGTCCACACGAAATACGTCTCCCACTCGCCACCTCTCCTCACTGTGCGTTTCTCCTTCCCGCGGGGCATCCGCATCACTCGGCCATCAAAACGAAAAAGTGCTCGAGAATTCTTCATCACATATACGGGCTGTTTCTTGAAAATCCCTCCCTTGTTATTTTCTTTTGTGGCTCTGAGCAGCTAAATTCGCTTGTTCTTCTCCTTTTGCTTTTTCTTTGTCGTGCTGCATTCAACTCAGACAGGCTCAAACCACGCAGGCCTTCACACGTCACGCATACTTGATCCGTCTCACGTGCTAGCCGACCTATTCTTCCTTGGACTCTCTACTCAGATCACTCGCTCTCCCTCTCTCTTTCGCGGATACCTCTTGCTGGTCTCCCCTTGTCTCCCCTTGGCATCAAGCAGACGCGTTGTGGCGGTGAACCAAGTCTCACGCGGCTACCAGAGGACACCACCGTGACGGCGATTAGCATCACCACCATGGACACGGCAGCGAGCGGTACACATCAGGTACTCCCCACTATCCGTACTGGCAGGGGCGCACAGCGATATAATTCCGCCGATGTGAGCCCCGAGCCGGCCCGCGCGGCGGCAGCGGCGAAGATGGAGGCCGCGTCCCGTCGACGGGCCTCAGAGCCTCCCATGTCGCCACCAGACGTCGAGACGGGCGTGGGGCTTTCCCGCACGCGCACCGACGGCCGCGTTGAGTCGCAGTCTGAGGCCGGCCCTCGGTCTCAAACACACGCGGCCACACCCACCGGTCTCTTGGCTGTGTCCAACACCCCACCAGGTTTACCGCTCGCGAAGGCGCGAAACCCGACTGCGTGCAGCGCGCGGCTCTCGACGGCATCCGATGACGACGCTGCGGCGCCGTCCAGACCTCTTGCGGAGACGAGCAGCGTCACACCTACCTCAACGACCACCGGTGCAGCGGCCACGACGATGAAAATACCAATGTTGCCAGCCATCGGCAGCGCACGAGGACGCCGCAGCCGTCTACACACCGCAGATCCCCTCGACATTGTCGACGAGCTCGACGAGGGGGAGGAGATGGAGGCCCTCAAGAAGCTACTGCAATCCCAATCGGCGCGTCTGGAGAAACGTGTGGAGGAGGTTGGCACCGGCACTTCCCCGATCCCGTACGGCCCGTCCGCCGCATCCAGCAAATATACCAAACAAGGCAAACGGAGTAAAAAGAGCGGCCAGCGCGACGGCGTCAACCGGTCGGGTCCCGCCGGTAGCCCCGATGGTGGTGGACGGATCGGCGCTGAGGCCTCCCCGTCACCGCACTCTGGGGAACCATCGCCAGACCAACGGAGCGAGGACAACGAGCCGTCCACCGCGTCGCGCACCACTGACAGGAAGGACAAGCGAAGCACCCGACAGACCAACGACCCACTCCTTGGCAGTCAAGAAAGCGACTTGACGGCGCTGAACATGACCGGCACGCAGCTCGGCCCGGCGCGGAAGATGCACGCAGACACTCGTAACGCCTCCCAAGAAGCAGCCGCTGCGGTCGGCGCCGGCGATGTCACCGATTGCTCCACGCTATCGGCGACATCGGACGAGGATACTTCGCGGTGTACCTCGACCACCTCCGTCTCGGAGGTATCGTTTAGCTCACTCGACGATGAAGGTACCATCAAGGCTAAGAAGGCCGCGAAGAAGAAGGCGCACGAGGCTCGTCGCGCTGCACGTCGCCGTGGGGACGCCCGTGTATCGTTGCCTCAAGGCCGCCGGGACACGATTACACCCTCATCAGCGGGCATCCAGAGCGGAGCGCGCTACTGTCTACCTGTGGCGGTGACAGCGACACTCTTTCGCGAGGCAAGCTCGACAGCACGTGCACAAGGCGGAAACGGTGACAACAGCGATACCGATGAGGACCCGGTGCAAGGTCGGGCGGCGTGGGAGGCGGCTGGTTGCCGCGAGTCCACCTCCGTGTCCGCGCTCGCCTCCACACAGCGACCGAACGGACAAGAAGGTGGGAAAGGCGATGCCGGCGCGCAGGACGCTGCCCAGGATGAGGACGCCCTGGTGATGAAAACGATCCAAGCGATGACGGGACTCGCGCCGAGCTCTGCCGCTCAGCGTCAGTCTGTGCAGCTGGACCCCGAGTTGAGGAAGCTGAGCGAGCAAATGGCACGGCTTCAAGCACGTATGAGCCGTCGTACATCTGAGCTCCAGCGGCACTGGGTGTCACCGCAGACGTCGACGGGCGTCATCATGCCACCAGATCCGTCTGTCTTCGCCGCTGCTACCGATGAAGAAGTGCAGCGCAAGGCCATGTCTGCCGAGAGCTTCGCCAAGAATCAAGAACAATGGCGACGGAACCGACTCCGAAGAAGCACGCGAGGCGGCAAAGGCGACGACGTCAGCGGCGTTGACGCGAAAAACATCGCGACCTTTACGCCCGGAGAGCAGAAGCATAAAAAGAAAAAGAAGAAGAACAAGGCCACGAAGAAGACGAACGGTGCCGTGCGGACATCGAAGGACGGCTCTCACGGGTTCAAGTCGAGCTTCCGCACAGACACTCTTGGTCAAGTGGCGTCCATCATCGGCACGCCAAACCGCGCATCGGAGAGCCTTGAGGGCAGCCAGCGTCGTCACGGCGCGGGCGACAGCCGCAGCAGTGGTGAGTGGAACGCGTCGGTCTCCAACGTGAGTGGAGGTGCGATATTCGGCTTCGCCAGTCTCGTCCATGAAGACGCGGAGAAGAGAGACGGCGCAGGCCACACAAAGCGCCGAAGTCGTGGCAGCGGGGACGACGACGATGTGCAGGGCTCCAGCACCAGCAGCAGTGACGCGTCGAGCGGCGACAGCAATCCCTATGATCCGAGCGACCCCCGTCACCTCGAGGCTGAGCGTGACCGACTGATGCGCTACGACGGCGATGACGGACGCGTCTCGGACGTGAACGAGTCCTCCATGGTGAGCTCCGCACTGGGCCGCATGTCCATGGCCTCGTGCAGTATCGCGCGTGTGACGGACGGCGCTGTGGCCATGATGGAGCTGCTCGCCAACCGCCCCGACGTCGTGATTCCCTCACCGGAGGAGACGGCCATGGTGCGACAGGGCGATGTCTTGTCGTCCAAGCACGTGCTCAAAGTGGATTTGCAAGACGCGCTACGCGGCCGTGAGGGCCCCACCGGGATCATCGCGTCCGCGCCGTACTTCCGCATCGTGCCTAAATTGAATATTGCCGGCGTCGCGCAGGCCAATGTAAGCGCGATCCATACCATCATTCAAGAGTTTCGCCGCGCGCACGTCGACGGGCCGATTGTCTGGGTCAATCTCCGTGAAGAGCCGCTTGTGTACATCAACAACGCCGCTCACATTGTTCGAGAGCGTGTGGATCCGCTGAAACCCATTATTATTCCCAACATCACCGGCCGTGGCATCGAGGCGATCGAGTACAAACTGAAGCAGGAGATTCTGCAGGAGGCGGCCAGCAGCGGCGGCAACATCAGCACGCACGTCGAGACGAACAATGGGATGACGGAGGATCAGTGGGAGTACGTCGATCCCGCCAGCGTCTTCACTTTGGCGGAGGTTTTCAAGGACATCAGCAAGCTCTACAACCCGATCGAGAGCGCCTTCGCACGCAGCAAAAATGCGCTGCGGGTCGAGTACTTTCGGCGGCCGATTACGCAGAACGTCGGCCCGCAACCGGAGGACTTCGACTTTGTGCTAGAGGCGTGTCTGGAGGAGCCCAAGGCCATCTTCGTCTTCAATTGCCAGACAGGCCGTGGCCGCGCGAGCGCGATGATGATGATCGCCAGCATCATCCGCTTCTACCAGTGGTGTGTGAAGGACATCTCTGTCGACGTGCGTGTGCTGCGCAGCACCTCAAATAAACTCGCTTTCCGCACCATTCAGAAGCTCGTCTCTCTCTTCCCGGACGGTAAGCTGCACGAGCGTCGTTTGAACATCTTGATGGACATGGCGGACAAAGTGTACTCGATGGCTGACCACATTAACGAGGCTTTCATATCGACAGACGCTGAGCACGCGGAGATCGCGATGATGCGCTTGCAGCAGTACGCATACTTGCTTGTCTTTTCGTACTACTGCGAGCAGCGCTTGTGGAACTACTCGACGAAGCTCAGCTTCAGCGACTGGCTGACCGAGAACGCGAGCCTCAAGGTGCTCATCAACAGCGTCCGTGACAAACTCGATGACCAGCTACGCGATGAACGCATCGGCGCGGATGATGCCGGCGATGACGTCGAGGCCGCCCGCATTATTCGCCGTCGCCACGGTAACGTGCTCTCTGCTGGCCGTGTTCTCTGCAGCATGCCCATGCCAGCCAACAACGCCGTTCGTCAGCTGCGTCAACTGGCTCTCGATACACCGATCTTCACGTGCGGCCGCATGGGCCAGAAGGGCCGCGAGGAGCTCGTCAATGAGGTCCGCTCCGCCTTCCCGAACCACCGCGTCGTGCACTGGCTGAGCCTGCGCGCCGAGCCCATGGTGCTCATCAATGATGTGAGCTACACCCTCGCCGAGTACAGCTCACACCTCAAGGGTCCGGAGAGTATGACCACCATGCACGTCTCCCTCGAAACGATCGAACAGCTCGAGGATCGCCTGCGCCGCGATGTGCTGCTGGAATCGCAAGAGAACGGCGGCACGATCCTTCTGCACTCGATGAACGAGCAGGGCGAGCGCACGAAGCAGTACGTGCGGGTGCGTTCGGTGCGGACGTCGAGGAGCATGATGGACGGGTTCGCCGAGCGCACAGGCGTCGCCTACCACCGTGTACCGATCCCCTTCTCAGGCCAGATGCTCGCCACGGATGTCGACCCACTGCTGCGTTATCTCTCGAAGACCGGCCAAGATCCAGACGATATTGTGATCCTTGCCGATTCGGAAGGCTCTACACGCACGACCGCGGCGCTCAACATCCTGACCCTCTACCGCGCCTCGCGCCTGAGCGACCTGCGTAGCGTGCAGTCCCCGTCCGACTTTGTCGAACTGCTGCGCGCGAGCGATGCGGACGCGATTTTACCTTCTGCGCATCTGGCGGGTACGGCTGAGCTCCCGCCGGGGGATGTGCCCGATCATCCTGTCGAGCTGCTTCTCGCCTCCACCATGTGCCAGATGCTGACGGCCGGCACGCTCTTGCAGACCGTCGATGCCGCTATTTTGCTCGGCGGCAAGGGTAGGAACTGGAATATCCTTCACATGCTCGACTTCTTGAAGAGACGCATCGGCAAGGTGGGCCTCAACAAGCCGCAGTGCATTCTTGACGCCCTCCATGGCCTGCGGTGCTACCTACTCGTCCTTCTCACCGCCCTGTACTTGGATGATGCGGGCAACTACTCCGACGAGTATCCGTTCAGCAAGTGGGTGGAGGACCACACAGAAGTCTCGCACATCATTGACACCTTGCCGTCGCGCGGTGAAGCCGCACTACGCTACATCTCCACCGAGAACCTGATGAAGGCGGATCTGTCTCGCCGACACGGTGACGTTCTCACGGCGAACTTCTGCCTCAAGGCTGATCACTTCCCTGGCTGCCAGAAGAAGGGACTGCGACCCGTTGTCTGCGGCGCTCCCAACTTCCGAAAGGTGGCCTTCATCAACGTCTTCGGTGTCGCGATCCCCACGCGCCTGGGCGTCCACAATATCCTCTCTCTGCTTGGCGCGTCGAATGAGCCGATGCGTGTGTACCCCAACGAGCGTAACGACGAGGAACTCTTCCTCGGCTTCGCCGCCCCGCGGTTGTTTGACCCCACGTTCAAGCCTGAGGAGCTCGCGAAGCCGCTGCGTGGTTCCGTCGTCTGGGTCAACCTGCGCGAAGAACCGCTCTTGTACGTTGGCGACAAACCCTGCGTTTTCCGTGACCTGGAACGACCGTACGTCAACGTCGAGCTCACCGGCATCCAGACAGACAAGATTGAGCAGGTGGAGATGCAGCTCATGAATGACGTCCTCAACGAGGCACAACAATACGACAACAAGTTCCTCATCCACGACGAGGGAAATCCGGGTGAGCTCGTGGGTAGGTGGGAAAAAGCGACGGACAGTACGATCAAAACGGTGCGAAACATCTACGACGAGCTTGCTTCCAAGGGCATCCGTGTCCGCTTCCTCCGCCTGCCCGTCACCGACGAGCAGAGCCCTGACATTGAAGACTTCGACTCTCTCGTCGACGCACTGCTGCCACGCATCACAGAGCACTTGGACCGTCGCGAAACCCTTTCGTTCGTGTTTAATTGCCAGATGGGTAGAGGTCGCACTACGACGGGTATGGTGCTTTGTAGCTTGCTCATTGGCCTCGTGACACCCGAGTACTACGATGAGCTGCACAACCTCTACAATCCCCTCTACAAGGAAGACGAGTCGGACCTCTCCAAGGGCGAGTACAGGGTCATCACACAGTTGAAGCGTGTCCTGGCCAACGGCCGCCAGGCCAAGTACCGTGTGGACCTCGTGCTCGAGGCGTGCTCGCGTATGCAGAACCTGAGGACAGCCATCGAAGCGTTTGCGATTCAACTGCGCACGCCTGATCTGACCGAACAAGGCCGCGCACACGCGCACCATGCTGGTGTTCACTACCTGATCCGCTACTTCAACATTATTGTCTTCTCTGTCTATCTAGAGGAGTGCTACGATCGTATGCGCAAGCGTATGCGTCGTACGTTCCGTGAGTGGATGACGTTGCATCCCGAACTCACCACGCTCTGCGCCAGCGCTGCCCTGAATTAGTCTGCTCAGCTCACTTTTCCTAGTTTTTTCTTCCCGCTTTGCTCTTGTACGTATCTGTGTCTGTGTCTGTGTCTGTGTGTGGGGGGGGAGCTTTTTCACCAACTGTTAGCACTCACTCCATTGTCATGCCATACTGACGTCGGTGTGGAACTCCCTCTCTGTAAAAAGAAGTAGCTTTATCAAGCAACGATGGCAGCGTGACATCCCTCTCTCTTTTTCTTTTTCACTGGCGTGTTCGTGAGTCCGTGCTTGTCGGACACTATGGCTTTATTCATCTCTCCAGGACATGTAGATATGCCTTAGGAAGCGTGCTTGGACATCAGCCTTCCTTTCTCTCTCTCTCTTTTTTCTTTTTTCAAAGGTTGTCGATCCGTGGCTCGCTCATGTACTGATGCTCCATCACCACGGGCATTTTTGTTTTTCCCTGCTCGATAGATATGTGTGCGTCACTAAATGCGGAAGTCGAGCTTATTGTCCCGCCATTCCAGTCCTTTGCGCTGGTTGATGGCAGTCCTCCTCTTTATTTTAATATGTCTGTTCCCCACTGTGTGAATCACTGCTTTGGCGGTCGAGCACTTTTTTTTTGTTTCCGCCCCGCACTTCTGACGTACTCCTCGAGTGTTGATCCTTGTGGTGTTTTCGTCGTATCTTTTCGTTGCGAAGCGTTTGAGCACTTCACAACTCGCATCAATTTCGAGATACGCGACGAAGACAATACACAACCAACAAACGTAGATCCAGACCAGCGCGCAGGGCCTGAGAAGGGAAGAACAACGCATCACGTCACAAGTCTGTTGCGATTAATGCTCAAAGAGACGAAAACAAACAAACAAACAAACAAACAAAAAACCCCGAGCATCAAGAACGGTCTGCATGACGTACACTTTTCTGAGCCGCACCAGTAGAATTGCGGGCTCCCGCGGCCGTGCGTTACGGCTGATGCGCTCAACCGCCGTCGGACGCTGTTTGCAGAGAACCGTAACGCCTGACGCGCACAGCGACTCCGCACTTGAGCGTCGGGCGGCTCGAAAGCGAGTTCAGGTGGGCGCAAAGGTGTTTGGCCCCGTGCGCACGGTACGTTCCGTTCGTACTTATTTTTTGTCATCTCTCCGCTCTGGTTGGACACATGCGAGTTCATTCGCGTCCCTCTTTTTCCTCTGTCTTTTCCTCATCCCCGTCTCTCTCTCGCTCTCTCTTCGTTGTGCATAACACTTTTGTTTCCTGTTTGTGGAGTGTCTGTGAACGTACCACAGAGTTTCGACACGTCATTCAAGTTGAAAGGCGCCCCTCACCACCGTTTTCCGTGCATTGCGAATTTACAAGGCTTGACAGACAATCTAAACCGTGGCACGGGCGGAAGCAATTGCACCTCTTCTACACACAGACACACAGACAGAACTCATTCACCACACCATCATGACATCTTCCGAGGCCTACCGCAAACTGAATGCGCAGACCGATCTCGCGCAGCGTCAAGTGCAGTCTCTTTTGGAGCAGCTCGTCGCCGAGATTGTCGTATCGCGGCCGACAGATCCGATCACCGCTCTGATCAAGCGCCTAGAGGAGATGGAGAAGGCCGAGGCGGCGGCAGCTGACGCAGAAGACGGAGGTGTACGTCGTGCACAACGCACCATTCAGTTTCGCCCACCGCGACGAATTTTGTCTGTCATTGGCTGCCCAGGCAGCGGCAAGACGACACAGGCCACACTGGCTGCCGGCACCAGCCGCGAGAGTCTGCTCCTCTCCATTGACAGCCTCACAGACGAGGCGCTGCGTGGTGGTGTCAGCCGTAAAGGCTACGCCGATATCAGCATTCCTCAAGATCTGCAGCTCGCAGTGCTCGAGGCCGCACAGCAGAATCAGCCCATTTCCACAGCTACCCTCGTGGCGCTGACACAGAATCGCATCGAGCTGGCGGAACAGCAACTGCGGGCCAAGTCCAAGGCTTCTGCGACACTTCCCGGACCTTCTTCACCGAGCGCGAACCACGGAGATAGCCTTCTTATCGTCCTCGACGGCTACCCCCGAAGCATGGAGGAGGCGCTTGCGCTGGAGAAAACTGTCGGCGCGGTAGGTCATGTCTTTCAGCTGGGCTGTGCGCCGGAGACAGGTACGCGTCGCGCACGTGCCGCCGGTATCGCGGACGACGCCCTCAACGCACAGTGGACACTGTTTGAGAGGTACACCGCCCCACTCGTCGAGTACTGGCGTGCGACGCGGAGGTTCACGATGGTGGACGGCGAAGGTGACAAGCTGGAGTGTGCACGTACAATCAAAGCTCTGCTTCATCAGTCTTGAAAACACAGCAGGCTCACGTGGATGACGGTGGACTGAAAGGCGAAGGCACACCCGTGGTGTCCTATCCTCTTTATGTAAATGAACTCAGCGGAGACGTCCGCACGCAAGCGCGTGGTCCACTGTCTCCCACAGAAAATATCCATCCGAAAGCAGCAACAACAACAACAACAACAACAAAAAAAAAAAACAGTGAGTAGACCGTCTTCGTTGACGGCAGAAACATGATCATAATCTGAACCCACTAGACAGCCAAATATCACAAACGATCAGCGCACCCGTCTCAACGTCAGCATACGGTTTTTTTTTGTTTAAATCGTGTCCTCCGCTGACGCGCTCTTGTCAAGATGCTGCTGGAGCCGCCCATCTGCCCTGACTGCAGATCTCTCGTCTCGAAGCCGTGGCCAGTGGATCGAGGCACACGCGAATCACACAAAGCTCGCTTGCGTTTATCCGAGCATTTGATGTAGTCTACCTGGTCTCGCTGAATTGTTCCATTCATCTGCGAGTTCTGGCCCTCATCACTCTCCTAGCCCGGCTCGCTCCTTCGTCCCTTGCTTTTTTTTTTTCGTTACATTTTTTTTTGTTCGTCTTCCCACAATCAAGTGCCTTCCTCGTTCCTGTGTGCTCGCAGAGCGGAGAAGTGAGCACCTTGGCAGACAGTTTAGCTCTTCCATACGCGCCTAGCACACCCCGAGGGGGGAACACAGCAACACAGAGTGCGCGGCCACCATGTCGGTGGCGGAGGAGCTGCCGTTTGGCTGGGACGACGGTGCCTTTATTTCTCCTTTCGTCATGACCAGCAGTGAGGATAGCGAGGCATTGGCGCGGTTTGTGTGGGAACGTCTACTCTCTCTCGCCGCGTCACGTCCGTCTCTGACTAACAGCCCAACTGCACCGCCCCTGCCCTCGCCTCGCACCGCACACATCGCATTGGTTGATCTCGGCTGCGGCGAAGGCTCCGCACTCATGAACACACTGACGTATCTAACCACGCTCGTCACGCACGGTACGAGCCCGTTCAGCGGTGGTACCGTCACAGCCTCCATCACTGGCATCGATCTTGACGAGACCCTCATATCACAAGCGCAACAAAGATGCACTACCATCGCTACACAGACACCCGCCGCGCCGCCCTGCGATGACGGCGATCGTGCGGCAGTACTACACACCACGCTGCGTTTTGAGAGCGGTGATATTCGTCACTTCCAGATGGACGATCTTTTCCCCTTGCCACCTCCGGGGCCGACCTCGCTAAAGGAAAGCGAGGTGCGCGGCGCGGTCACTGGGACGCCGGCGTGCGCGGTTCATGTGATATTTGTTTACCTCCTACCGGATGCGTTACTGCAGCTCCGCGAGCGTCTCGAAATGATCGTCAAGGAGAGAGGCTGGCTTCTGGTCTCCAATCGATGGCCTGTGCCTTACCTAGCCGAGCACCTCATCGAGACGCGTTCGCACCTCCACATTTACCAGCGTCGCCCCTAACGCCACTCCCCTACAAACCCATCTACACACATACACACACACACACACACACACACAACACTAAATAAATAAAATATACTGAAGCATGCCGGAAAGGCGGCATGAGGAGGCACCGCTCCACAACGCCACTGCCCTTCCGCACCGCATTAACGTCTCGACCTCGCTTAATATACACATCAGGACAACACAACAGCAACCGCACGAGTGTATATCTGCTCATTCGCCTTTCCTTTTACTTCTTTTGCGAGCCGCGGCTCCTTTCTCTTGTCGAGCTTCTTCGCCCGGCATGAGCGCGTGGATTGGCGATAAATTCAGGCTTCCTGCGTGGTTATCGACGCCGTGCGCACAGCACCCCCACGACGTCCAATTTGAAGCAAAACGCCTAGCGCAATGACGGCCTCTTTAGCCGCCGAGCCCTCCCCCCCTATTTCGTTACGACGCACACCCCATTTCCCTACAGCTTCGGCGTCCTCTCCCCGCCTCTATTCCTGTCCATTCGCTGCTCTGTGTGCGCGCGGTGGCTCCTCTGAAAAAAGAACACGAGCGTCAAACGCAGCACAGTGCTCTTTTCCCCCTTTTTTCCACGTACAGCAAAGTCCGCATCCTCACGGTGCGACAGCGGAGGGCGACAGACGGTCACACGCCACAAGGTCTCGCCGTCCAAATGGACTTTCTTCGATTCTCGTCGTCAGAGCGCTACGTGAGTCAAGTGCCACTGACGAAGCTGTCATTTTCTGTGACGGTAGAGCGCGCCTCTATTGTGGAGGAGGAGAAGCGTGACGTGTTGTGCGCGGCGGTGGTACCCTGGGATGCCAAGGAGTACTCCCCCCAAGAGCGCATCGACATGTACAAGAAGGTATCAGCCGCGCTGCAAGACTTTTATACTGGGCGTGGAAACGCGCCGTTGTGGGGCTCGACTCCCATGACGACTGGGGGTAGTGGCGGTGAGGAGGCAGATCCATCACGCGGACTGCTCAGCGGTGAAATCCCGTCTTTCACGGCTCTGGAAAACACGATATCACGTCTTTTGGGCCGCACCGGCGACATCCCGCGGAGGTCGGCTGTGAGTACTGCGTTGGCCACAGGTCCGTCTGATGCGTTTGCGTTGCCGTCTGAAGCGCAGCTCGTGGAGAGGCTAGGTGCGTCGCAGTCGTCCTTCTTTACACGACCGACATCCGAGGATTACATTGATCCGACGGAGGAGGATATACCAGTGGACCCACCTCAACGTTTCAGCCGCCTTGCACCACTCATTCTCCGTGAGCATCGGCGCGAGCACGCACCAAATCGACACATGTATCTGATGTGGGCCACAGGACACGTTGCACACCGACCGTACACAACACAAAGCAGCGCTACCGATACGGAGCGGCGCGAGAACCTCAACCGTGCTACCGACAATGACAACGACATGGAAGTAGGTGCGTTGCATGCGAGTGAGAGTGTGGACGGCTCCACCACTAGAGCTGCCCAGAACACCAGTGCGCGTCCTGGCGACAATCTGCACTGGATCGGTGACGAACGCGTCATGTGCACGCTGACCTGCGAGCGCGATCCCCACTACTTCACCGCGAAGCCCTCGCTCTTCGAGGACCATACCCTCATGGTGGACTCGACGCACATCTACTTTGTGCGTGTCGTCCCAATGCTATCAGAAACCGAGAAGCTTGGTGCCTCCGCGTCTCCATCCATAGTAGCACGCGCACCGAAAGCCAAAGCTGGTCGCTCCCCCGTGTCCGCCCCGCTAGATCTGCAGGCGAGCCGGCAGCTCTCCCAAAGTGTAGAGGAGGACGTGCGCCGTCTTCAGCGGCAGCAGCTAGCCGAGCGTGACAACGGCCGCCGACTACTCGAGACGGCGCTGCTTCAGGTACCCGATAGCGGCGTGACGGCCACGTCCCCGGGTCTCGCGAGCGACCATCTACCCTTACAGGCCCCACCGCGCCCGTCGCCACAGACCATCATGAAGGTGGACGCTCACACCGAAACTGGCGATCTGTCGTGGAAGGCGCGCCCCTCCTCACTGACGCCTTCGTTGATGCAGATTCACGTCTTCGGCACGGTCGAGCGCACACTGAGCGTGCCTTACGACACAGTCTACGTACGCTGCGAAGTCACGCCAGAGCCGCACGCCGGCGCGTCTGCGGATCGACAGAGCACGGACGACACCGAGGGTGGTCGCGGTGCTGCGCCTGATCTCGCCGCGGCGTACGTCTTCCGCTCGCAGATGGCCCATGTCGGTCGTGTCATGTACGAAGGGTGTCTCTGCGCCCCCGACCACGTGTTGAATCTACCGTTCCAGTGCACGTACACGGACGAGGTCATGCCCGCGAAGCCGCTGCGGATGAACATCACCGTCTTCACAGAAGGCACCGGCGCGACTGGCCACCAGGCGGCCGTGGCGTACACCTGCGCTCAGTTGCCGGTCGGCACGCCCGGCCGTCACGTGGTGGACGCACCACTGTGGGCGCCGCACAAGACAGGTGGAGAGTACGTCCAGAGCGCTTTCGTCGGCGGTGCGCCGTCGCTTGTCGACACGAGGCAGACGGGTCCCGCGGCGCATGGCACGGGCATCGGCGTGAAGCAGGGGATGGTCACGGACAGCGTGGGTCATATCCGTCTTGTCGTCAACGTCTTGCATGAGCGACGACCGCGTGCGTAAATCTGCTCACTCATCTCTGCCAGAGTGAGCGTGAGAGAGAGAGAGATGGAGAAGAAGACGAGTAGTGCACATGAAACGGACGAAGAGACAGAGGCGAGAGGGCCAAACACATGAACAGTGCATCGATGGTCCGGACACGACCACTTCCACAAACGCAGAGATAGAAGTGTTCTTTACTTCGTCTGCGACACACACAGATAGACACATACATAAATACACCCATATATACCACAAATGCACGTAAACACAGTACCACCACGTAAGAAACAAATGACGCTCGCTGTCGGCCCGCGCGGATACACGCGCTTCATCGCGAACGAAACGCATCACGCCACGTTCCCTGCAGTACGGCTCGTTGGCCAGCCTCTTCTTCTCACCTTCCGCAACGAGTCTATTTTCAGCTACACGATAGAACACGTACGTCGCTCTGATGTGTGATGACGCGCTTGTCCCAAATAGTATACGAGACGTCTCATCGCACCTGCACTCCATCTCCTCTTTCGTACCTTTTCGTTGCTTCTGTGTTGATTGGTGTGTTGTGCGACACACACAAAAAAAATATATATATTGACTAGGTACAGCGCGTACGGTTACATCCCCCCTCTGCGCTCTCTCTCTACACACGTTTCATCGCTCTTTTTCTTCTTTATTCTGATGTCTGTCCATCAGCAGCGTGTGCGGGAACTACTCGCGTCCGAGGAACAGGCCAGCCGGCCCTCTGTCTTCCAGCTCGAGACCCACGCACATCCGCTTGTGAATCCCAACGAAGGTCTGAACGACGGCACCGCCTTTCGCTGCTACGCGGCACGCATGACGTACGGTCGTGGCGGCGGCACGTTGACCACACACACGACCCACGCTCCCCTTTGTCCTGCGTCATCTACGCTGGTGGACACAGCAGGACCACCTTCTGTCTTCCCCGCACGCCTGCGTCCTCAGTTCACGCAGCTCGAGGCGCTTGATCTCTTGGCCATCGAACGGCGCGTACATCGCGAAGAACAGCTCAGCGTCGATGAGGCGCGCCTTCAAGCACGTGTGGCACGGGCACGAGAAGCCGCACAGAAAGCGGAAGCCGCGCGACAACCCCGCACGCAGAGACAGGCGCGGCGCAAGGCCACCGCTGCGGGTCTGCAGGCTACGAAGCGACTTCAAGAGGAATACGTCACTATCGGCCAGCTCGGTCGATGAGCGTCACGCACATCTACGTTCGCACAGTTCGGACACCCGAACAGCGAGCTCTGTCTTATCTCCTTCTCTCCTTCTCTCCCCCGCAGCAATAAATGATGATGACTCTCTTCTCACCTTTTAAGATGGCATACATACTCCATTATAGATACACACACACGCACTTGGACTCAAGCGGCTAGAAAAAAACAACTGAACGAGGAACAGAAAAAAACAAAACAAAACAAAACAAAACAAAGAAAAAAAAGCCTGCGATGAACAGTCGATGACATACACACACACAATGTGCGGAGACTTTGCTGAGAGAACAGCAACGACAAGGAAGACGAATGACAGCGAAGCACAACGGAGAACAGGAGCAACGTCGGGGACAGGTCCACGCGACTCGGCTGTCTGACAAACACACGTTTTCTCCCCGCGCCGTTCTGTGAGTTGCCACACACACACACACACACACACACACACTACCCCTCGTGACTGTCACTCTCGTCCCCTCTCCCCTTGCTATTAATTTTTTTTTTTCAGGTTTAGCTTTTACGTCCACACGTCTGTCTTCACCACTCCTTCGGTTTCTTCTTGTTTTATTCGCTTTGGGCAACGCCTCCTCTTTCCTTTACCCAATCCACACCTCCTCTCAGCATGAGTGATCCCGCTCGCATCAACGAGTACGATGCGCGTAACCACACGCGCCGAGGTATGAACACGCGTGTGGTTGTTCGCGAGAAGCCGCTGCTCAAGTCGCGCTTCCAGCGATTGAATGACTATCTGCGTCCATCCATGCGCACGGGCTTCAATGTCGTGACGGGCTGGGAGCTCTCCAAGGTTATGGCGTGTATCATCTTCCCGGCGTTCATTCTCATGTACTGGAAGTACGTCGAGAAGGGTGTGCCGGAGCTGTTCGAGCGTCAGTTTGGTGGCATGCAGAACCGTCAGTTCAAGGAGGACCACCTCCACGACGACGAGCCAGAGACCGACTACTTCTCCATCATTGAGAACTTCCAGGAGAGACGCGAGCGCGCGCTACAGAAAAAGCAGGACATGCATCGGAACGCGTAGACAACGGCCGAACTCCCGTGCTACTGACGAGCTGGTGGGAGACTGCGAACAAAGTGATAGGATGGGTGGGAAGCACAAACCCAAAGAAAATAAGTGAGCCGAGTAGCAGCGCGGCATGTCACCCCGACAGTCATCAAGTGTCCGCGCTTCCATCACTCCCCTTATTGTTTTTCCCCCGACGCGTCCGAATCTGTGAGGTGCGCCAGGGTATCGTTAAAGCGCGCTTCTGTGTGTCAGACTTGACAGTTCCCACCTCGTACTTCCGTTTACTTCTGCTCATTTCTTCGTTTAGTCGCTATCCTGTTTGGTGGTGACATACGTGCTTGTGTACGAGTGGACACGACATAACTGTTTGTGCTTCTTCAGGCTTTATTGCTTTTGGTGTCACTTTGTGCATCTTGTACGCTCTCCGAGTGCTAGCCACGCGGCGACTTTGCAAGCCTGGTGCTTCACTCTCGTTGATATGGATGACCGTGGGCGTGAGGAGGAGCGCCAAACAGACTGCTTTGCTCTTATCACTGTCCGCAGCCAGTGGTTCGCGGGGAGGCACCATCGTCCTTTTGCTGTCTCTCAACCGTCTCCATAGGGCCATATTCTTGGTTCCGTTTTTCACACAGTCACTGACCCTCTCTCTCTCTCTCGAAAAAAAAAAAAAAAAACTCTCACACAACAACAACCACAAAAACCACAACTGAGAAACCCACAAAGCGGTCTCGACACTGTGTACGAGCACTGACGGTGTCAACTTGTTCTCTCGACGTCCAACTGCACTGCCGTGAACGTGCTCACAGTTCTATCAAGATGAAGGAAAAAAAAAAAAGAAGTGTAGCGCGCGTCTTCCGCCATGACGCTAATCATGACAAGATTTTCCATCCGCTACGCAGCCTCTCTTTTCACTCTTCCAGTGCATGCACTCACGGATGCGCGCCAACACCACAACTTCTACTGACCGCTGCGAGAGGGATCACTCTCTCTGCCAACTCGGTACACCGAATGGCAGCATGAGGCACTACTTCCTCTCTTCTCATGGGCTCACACAAGCACACATGTACACTGACGCACATCGACGCTGCTCACTCACTGTCTCTCTCTCTCCACACACACACAAATCCGTTACTTCTTTTCTATCTTCTTAATATCTCCTATTCGCGCCTCGATGCGTCTGACACATATCCGCTTGAAGCACGTCACCGCGGGAAGTGAAGGAACATTATCTGACCTCGCACGTGATCTTTGCGTTTTTTTTCGCCTCACAAAATCATCTCTCTCTCTTACACGCACACAGTCATTGCGCCTTTTGGGCCCATCTTTTTGTTTTTGTGCTTTCGTTTTCTCTCCTCTCCTTTTTTTTCTTGTTCTCAGGGGCGTACCTTCGCTCACCCTGTTTTATGCGGAAACGCGATCGCACGCCACACAGCTCGAGTCACCCTCTCCCTCCCCACAGCAGCTCCCGTCGCACACGCGTCGAAAGCCCCTCGCGCTCCTCGTCGCTCTCCACGCTTAGCAACAGCATTGAAGTGCTTGGGGACATGCCTGGCCCGCACAGCTCAGCGCATTCGTCCGGAGAGATGGGTGGTTCAGACCCCACAGCACGCACTTCGCAGAACGCGAACGAGGGCTCAACGCAGCCCACCGCCGTCGACGTGTCTGTGGCCGACACCTCACTGGATCTGGCGCTTGAGCACCAGATGGACATGCTCGGCATTGACGACGACTTCCGTGAGTCTATCCGCGCCATGACCCCGGGTACGCAGCGGGAGATTCTCAATGACATCATCCGCAGTCATCAGATGGCCCAGCTGACAGGTGACCGGCACTATGCGACTGAATTCGCGGGGCGTCAACCGAATGGAGACATTCTAGAGTCGGAAGACGATTCCGAAATTGATGAGGAGTACGCGGACAATGAGGTCTACGAACCTCGCACAGGCAGGGGAAACCATGGGGATGACATGGGCGATCTGGAGGAGCTGGTCGGAGCCCATCCGATGACCGGCTTCGATTTTCTTCGGCAGCTGCTTCAACCAGGTGGTGTGGGTGGGATGCGCGCCGTCGCCGTCGATGCGGACGGTGACGAGGTCAATGCGGAGGCGGTCCAACAGCACTGGCGCCACCTCTGGGCGATGCCTGACCAGGGCGGTAGAGGTGGTGGCTTCTCACCTCTGCACACACTTGTGGCCGCACTGAACAACTTAGCGACAGAGGCTCAGCAGCAAGAGGCGATGCATCGCATGGGCATCACACAAGATCTCGATGAGATGAGTTACGAACAGCTGCTCGAGTTGGAAGAGCGCATTGGCAATGTCAGCAAGGGCCTTCCTCCCGGTTCCGTCCCGCGCTGCCTGACGCGCCTGGACACGAGTCCAGCCGAGGGTGCGTGCCCCATTTGTCTAGAAGGCTGGTCAGCGCCGGAGGACGACAAGACACCGACCTCAACACAGCCGTCGGTGCCACGTGGCGAGCCTGTCATAGAGCTCAATCGTTGTCATCACGTGTTCCACGACAACTGCATCCGCCAATGGCTCAAGTGCAGCAAGCAGTGCCCCGTCTGCGCTCAGGATGTACTGGATGACGCGCTTCCGTCTACCACACGTACGCCCTGAGCGCGCATGGAGTGAATCCACTGCACTCTCCACTTGATACTCCCCCCTCCTTTTCGACGCACCTCCGCGTCATGTGAGATGTGAGATGTGTTATGCGTTAGCGCGCCGCTCTGTTGTGGCCAACCTTTATTTAAACGTATGAAAAAAGCAGCATTGTGTGACACCACTGGTTTGGTCCGAACTCATGACAGAAGAATTGAAGTAAAAAAAAACTTACGAACGAAGAAACGTGAAATTGCAGACTGACAGGGACGTCTGCCAACAAAGCCGAGAGAGAGCGAGAGTTACAGCGCACAGATGCGCACGTGCTAGGCATACCTGGTGTGCCCGAGGTCGCGCGTCGACGGCGTCTCCTCGTAGACGTCTTACTTCCCCAGATGTGTGACCTCCCCAAACGATCCCTCTCGCACTCTCCGCATCGCTCAGTTGTATTCGAGTACGCTGGTGGATACTGCGATCGAAAAAAAAAAAAAAAAAGCGGTGTCTGCGATGCTGAGCGCCATTGGTGATGCCGTGAGGTGATGCGTCATACGCCAAGCCTGCACACAATCGCCACCGTTCCCACAAACACCGTACTCACCACACTCTCCTGCTTTACTCCCCCGCCTTCGCTCATTCACCTCTCACGACGCATCATACCACACACACACGCACACACGCACACACACACACACACACACTTCAACAGATATTTCTCTGCATTCAACGCTCTTTCTCCATTTTTGTTTTTTTTTTCATCTTTAACGACTCTCTCCGTGCGTCTCTCGCGGTGCGCCACGTCACCCTAGCGCGTGTCTGTACTATTCGCCACAGATGTCTTCTCTGCTCACATCGTACGAGGCTGACTTCCAAGAGAGCCTCCAGCAGGTTCGGAAGTGCATCGGGCAGCTTCAGAGCACGATAGACAACCAGAAGGCACACCTTCAGAATCCGTCGGTTCTCTACACACCGCCTCCCGCTACAGGCCCCTCGAGCCGCGCGCAACAGATTCAACTGGCTTTGCAGGCCGCCTTCCACTTGAAGGATCTGCTCACGAGCATGTCGTACGAGCTCAATGAGGTGCCCGCGGACATACGCCCCGCGGCGAAGCAGCGTCTCGAATCGTACCGGCGGGATGTCGCCGCACTGGAGAGTGAAATTTCACGTGTGCGTCAGCTTTGTACTGCGGCCGATCGTGGCGATCTGCTGTCCTTCGGTACCCGTGCGGATGGTGCGTACAACGAGGAGGCCGACGCCGCGACGCGCGGCGAGCGAATCATGGCATTGAAAACAACGGAAACACTGCAGAGCGGCACGAGCACGCTGCGTAAGGCCGAAGCGTATCTCGCGCAGACGAACGAGATTGGACACAACTCAATGAGCACACTGCGTCAGCAAACAGAGCAGATGCGCCATATCCACGACACGACGCACGACGTGGATGTCGAAGTAACAGAAGCCCATCGCGTGCTGCGCCAGATGCAGCGCACGGCCCTCAAGCACAAACTATGGCTCTGCGGCATCATTTTTCTCTTGTTTGCTTTCATCGTGCTCACTGTGTACATCAAAGTACGTTGAGCGGGAAGAGTTCGTTCAGCAAGTCATCTTCTGTTCCCACTCCGTGCGGATCGGCTGTCTCCGCTGTTCTTCTCGACTTTTCTATGTGCGAATGTGCTCACACGTGTACTCGTGTGGATGTTTTTTTTGCCGTTATCGGCGCTTCACCACTATGCACACGTGTGGGACCAGGTCACTGTGCCGCTCGTTATGAATTGTCGTGCCCTTGTCACCTTGTCACCTTGTCACCTTGTGCTTGTGCTTGTGTTTGCTTTTTTTTCTTTTTTTTCCGGTCGTCAGTGCGCCTTCTCGTTTCGCTCCCTTCACTTTTATTCAACATAGTCCCCACGGCGACGGAGGTGTGGACAAGCGCGAGTGGGAAGGACTGCTCGAGCGGCGACACTGCCGAAGCCGCGTTGCCACAGTAGCCGCCTCCGTTTTTTTTTTTCTGCCCTGTTTCTCGCTCACGCAGCGATGCGCCGACTGGTGTGTACACCTAGTTGGTCGATTCAGAGCCAGGTTATCGGAAGTTGCATCGCTTCAAGCCAATCTCATCGTATGCTCACTCCATCTCCGACGTTGGGACATCGTCCGCTCCCTCTCTCTCTGTCTGTCTCTATTACACGACTTGTTCTCTTACTCTTCTTCTCAAAATAAAAGTGTGCACTCGTTTTTCTTTAGCATTTTGAGGTTCGCTTTTCAAGCTCGCGTCGCTCTCGAAAACAACAGCAGCAACACCGAACGGTGCCACGCACGAAGAGAACACTGGTTTGTCTCCCTCTCTTCTCTTCACTGTCCACTGGGACACTACTTCCCCGTTTATCGGCTTTTCTCCATTCTCCTTCCCTCTTCCTAATCGCCGCGCTCGCCAATACCATGAGCACTCTCCTTCAGTCCTACGAGGAGGAATACCGCGATGCCGTGAAGAGTTTTAACGATGGTCTCGCCAATCTCCGTAGTACCTTCAAGCGCACGGCACCCGGGTATGCACCGCCGCCTGCGACTGGCACGGGCAGCCGCGTGCAGCAGGTCTCTAGCCTCTCGAGCATGCTCACGCATATTCAACAGCTGCTGAGCAGCATGGAGTACGAGTGTAATGTCCTGCCTGCGGCACAGCGCGACGTCATCAAGACACGTCTGACCGATTACCGTAAGAACTTAGCTCAGATGGAGGAGTCTCTGAGCCGTACGAAGACCGAGGCCAGCGCGGCTGACCGTCAGGATCTCATCGGTAGCGGTGGCTCCAAGCCTCGAGTGGGCCCGGATGGCCGCGAGCTGCCTGGTGACCTTGACGAAGAGACCAAGAAGCACCGTTTGCAGATGATGGACAACACACAGAAGTACAAGGATGCCTCGAATACGCTGCTCAAGGCCGAGCGCGTCTTGAACGACACGGAGACGGTTGGTGCCGAGGCCCTCAACACACTGCGTAATCAGACGGAGCAGATGCAGCGAATTAACGAGACGACTATCGCTGTGGACGAAGAAGTATCGGAGGCGCGTAAAATCCTCAGCGGCATGCAGCGCGTCATGATCAAGCACAAACTAACTCTCCTCGCCGTCATTCTGGTGCTTCTCTTCCTCGTCATTGTCGCCATCTACGTCGCCGTCAACAAGGGCAAATCCAACGCCGCACCGAAGCCGACCACCACGCAGGCTCCTGACGACATCATCCCGACTCAGAAACCGTAAGACACACATAGACATATACACACAGGCATTTGTATGTGTGCTTTATCACAGTATCGAACTCTTGGCTCACGTTTCTGTGCGCTCCCCCCTGCCCTCAGCTGTGCATGCGGTGCAGTTGTCAAAGACGCAGCCGACCACCTCCTTCGCTTCCGTCGTCCTGCCGTGCTCGTGCGTTGTCTGTCTTGTTGCCTTTCCCACGGATATCCTCTTTTCTCTTGTACACCTGCGTGGGGCTTTTGGTCAACTTTTTTTTTTTTTGTATGCGTGACACTGCATGTGCGTGGGCTTTGCTATGTGAAGAGGTTTATTTCTCTCTTGTTGTGACTGCGCTGTTGTTGACTTTTACACATTGCTTTTGGTTGGTGCGCATGCCCGGGTACAGGTGCCGCTCTTTTTATTGTGCCCCGGACGCACCACGTACGCGATGCCCCTCCTCCATGACAAGAGCCTCTTTCTTTTCCACCGTAGACATACCAGCCGAGTGTTCCCCGCTCAAAGCTTCAAAGGACGGAAACACGGGCCTCATTGTCCCTATGATCAGCGATGCGTGGTCACGAGGATGACTATGGGTAAGGACAAGACGCGAGATATACAAAGTACACCGGCGTTCAATGAAACCACATCGTCTGTGTGTGGATCTGTGACCGTTTGCTCTCGCCACCGTGACATTTGAAACCACCACCACACACAACAGCGGTTGACGGTTGACGTGCTGTGAGCTCACGACGTCGCGCAGCACGTGTACAGTCGGTAGCACGCATCCTTGTTCGACTCTTCTCAACTTGTTCTTGTGTATACGCTGCTCTCTCCCCCCTCGCTCTTTTTCGTTTACACGGTTGCTGTGACTTCGCGTGTGAGTAGAAGACCTGCACACGTTTTCTCCCACACATAGATATACAATATCCATAGAACGGCGTGCACTACCCTTGCGTCCGTTTCTTTTTTTTTTTCTCCCTACCCAACTTGTGCTTTACTCGAGCCCCGTTAGAAGCCGAAAGGTCGCGCCCTCTTCGCGCCTCCCTTTTTTTCGCTGGTGACGCTCGCACACAACGGAAGAGAAAAACTGTGCGTCTCGCATTGAACATAGATTTACACAAGTGGTGCGTGACACACACACACACACACACACGTGGTCATCGTCGTCTACTTGGCCCGACATATCCGCCCCACATGATGTCTTCACCTGCGTCGTTGTTAGCAGACTCCCCCTCGGAACCCACGCTGCCAGAGGGTGCCTCTCAGCGCGGATCCTCGTCGCGCCCGTCCGCGGCACACACCGTGGAGGTCTGTGCAAAGCAAGAGCAGCACGACCCCAACGAGGACGAGACACCGCCACAGCCACACTTGGCGCCAGCGCAGCCCCCGCGTGAACATGTGGTGGTGGCACCACAGGCTGCGCTGTCACGGCCCGCACCGAGCCCTGAGCGCCTTCTCTTCGCCCAGTTCGAACGCCTCACACAGCAAAAGGCACAGGTCGATCAGGCCTTTGAGAGCGCACAACACCAACTGTGTGAGTGCGCGGGCTTGGTTCACCAGTACATGCGTCGTCTTCACGCCAGCCAAGACACCAACGGGACACGTGCCGCTGTGGAGGCGGAGGCTGCGCCGTCCTGCCCAGTACGTCCCAGTCCAGCTGTGTTGAGCGATGCGACAGTGGGCGACGACCTCACTGCACGATGTCTCGCGAGCACAGAGAAGGCCATTGAAGGTACGGAGCTGCTGTTCCGTTTCCTCTTCGAGCGCCTTTACCTTCACCAGTTGGCCGCCAACGCCGACTTCGCCGACGACTTCGAGCGCGCGCTGAAAACCAACACGCCCGCATCGGCAGCCCAGCACGCCTCTTGGTCAACTTCTCCCTCTTTGTGGTCGCCGTCCATGCGCAGCGCACTCGACAGTCTCAGACGCGTACCGAACACCGTGCAGCGCTTCCAGGCCGAGTGTCAGCGCGTGCAACTCGCCAGCCCATCGACGGACTCGTCCTCCGCGCTGATGGCGACGCTCGTGTTCGCCGTCTCCGCCCAGTACGATGCCAAGGCCCAGCAGGAAATCGTCACCTTCCTGCACGACACACTCCATGTCGCGGCGCTCGTGTTACCCGCCGGCGTACCTGAAGTGGAGCTCGCGCTGTGGATGCACTGTCGCTTTTTAGTTTCCCCGACCACCGTCATGACAAGCCCGCTCCTCTCAATGCCTCGCGAGCGGATGGAGCTCGTCTACCGTTTCTCACGTCAGTGTCGAGACCGCTCTGTGACCAGCGCTTCTGCTGTCGGTGCAGCGACAACGGCGACTGCTTCTCACGTATGGACAGAACAGTCCGGCGCCTTATCACCCTCCGCTACTGAGCCGCAGCCGCCGTGTTGTGCGGAGCAGGCTGGCAGCACATCGCACGCGTCCCCCGTCGCGGTACAAGTTCAAGATAGCGGTGAGGAAGGCCCGACGGACTCGGACTTGGAGTTGGCAGCTGTGGCTGACGCGGACGCGGAACTGCTGGAGTTGCTGCAGCTGCTTGACGCCCAGCAGCACCCGCACGGTGCTCTGGAGCGGCCGTCCACCCCGGCCGCCTCTCTGGGAACGGTGGATGGGTCACGCTCCCCTTTTCCACAGCTTCCCTCGCCCAGCTGCGAGCGGTCCTTGACCTTTCCGCCCACCCTCACTGCGGGCAGTGGCGCCGTACCGAGGCCAGAGGACAGTGGCTCGGCGACATTGACCGCGTCCGCTACGGTGGATGGAACGGTAGCGGCACAGCTCCCGCGGGAAGACAGTCTCTCCAACACAACTGCCTTTTCTCAGACTTCGCAGACTGGGATAGGCGCGACGCTCTCGCAGGAGCCGCACACGCGACGATCGAGGCCGACCACGTACACCATCTTCACCCGTCACCGACAGTACACTGCCACGGGCGCGGCGGACGATGGCCTGGGCCGCATGAGCGCCTCTACCCAGCCCGCTCCTTTCTTCTCCTATCCACGCAAGCGCTCTCGACAGGGTACGATGAGCGCCTCTCAATCCCACGCGCCACTGTCACAAGCACCTCGTGTGCCCTCATATACACCGCAGGTGTGCGCGCCATCGACGTTGACGGCGTCTTCTTCTGGGCACGCAAGGATCGGTGGGGAGCGAGAGATGGAGGCGGAGGAGGAGGAGCCCGTCGTGGTGGTGGCGTCCCAGCAGACGGTCGTCGAGTCGCAGCGCGTGACGTACAACCACGGCGCTCGGCACAGCGACTACAAGCCGATGGACGAGGAGGACGGTGGCCGCTGGTACGCCCCCGTGGCCGAGGCCGACGAAGAGAGCAGTGAGAGCACCAGCAGCATGAGCCGCAGCCGAGGCGCTCTCGGCGGTGAGGTATCCCATTCACACTCAGACGGCGACAACGCGTCGCTTCACCCGTATGCGCGCCCACTGCGCGACGGTGGTGCCGGCGCATCGGCGGACGACGACGTGAGCGTTGGCTTCGCGTCGGTGCACAATCCTCTGGACGGCGCTGTGCCGCTCATGCTTCCTGGGACGGCGGCGGCGATGCACGCACCGTCTAGCCGCTGGCGATTCCAAATAAGCAACTCCGTTCGCGAGCAGCGTGCGACACTGGTCGATCTCATCACCAAGCTGGGTGGTGAGGTGGATCTCGGCAGTGCCTTTAACCCCGCCACAACGCACCTGATCACTGCGGAGGGACTGACAGAGCGGACAGAGAAGTACCTGAGTGCGTGTGCGGCCGGCATCCTGGTGGTGCCACCTCGATGCGTGACTGATTCGGCACAGCGAGGGCACTGGGTGCATGGGCAGAAGATGCTTGAGTACAACATGAACCCCTGTCGCCGCTTTCTCAGCTATCCGAGTGAATTCCATGGGTTGCCCTTCGCGCATTGGCGTGTGCTCCTGCTAGCGGGCCACGCGTCCGTCGCCAAGGGCATCCGCACAGTACTACACGCAGGCGGCTGCCCTCACATCTCTGTCCTCGTGTTTGACGACCAGAGTCAACCACCGTCTGTGCAGGAACCGTCGGTGGCCGCTGCCGTGGCCGCGTGTGCGAACGTACCGCTGACGCTGACAATGCCGCCCGCTAACGCGCCACCGACGGAGCGTCACGGCTTAAACCCGCTCTCCCCGATTGACCCAGCGCTGGTCCGCGCGAGTACACATGTGCTCGTCGAGTGCGCACAGATGTCGACACGTGCGCCGAGCACGTTCCAACTCCCCGCATGGTTCCCTGTGGCTCTGATGCGCCACGAGCTCTACCCGCGTCTGTTCACTCTGGAGATCTTGTACCACAGCCTCTGCAGCAGTCTCGAACCCGTCTTCCGCCCGAGCACGGGCGAGCTGCTCTCTGAGGACGCCCTCATTCCCGCGTGTCGCGTGGAGCCGTTCTGCTAGTCGCGCACACCGCACTGCAGGCGTCCGCTGTCGTTCTTCACTTGTTTTGTCTTTTCCCTCCCCCTTGTGTGTAGTGCTTTCTCGAACGCATCATGCACCTCAGCAGTAATCATGATTATGTGTCGCTCTCATCGACAAGATTAACAAGAATCAATCGCCCCACACGACGTGCTCACCCTTTTCGCTGCACAAGCTCTCCCCCAAGAGTATGCGACCTTTTGACCTTAGAATCATCCTTTTTTTTCCCCTGGTATTGTCGAACGGTACTTGACGAGCGAGGTGGCTTGTTTTATTGTGGTAGACGCGTGAAGCCGTAGAAAACTTCAGTGTCGCGTGGTAGCGCCGAATCTGGCGATTGCCGAGGCGCCTCGTCTCCCATCCGAAGAGGTGCGACGGCCGTCTCCTGGCTTCTCTGATTTCTCATCGCCTTTTGGGACACACATACGCCGCACAAATTCACACAGGAACATCTCTGCATCTCCACGCCTCCTCCTCTTCTACGTCAAGACCCGATTCACTAGAGAGACACCTTCGCCGCTCCACATCAACTCAGACTTAACATACAACCCTTTCACCCTCGCTCTTTTCGGCACCCGCTCTTCATCCACACGCCTCACGATGTCCAGTGCGCCCTCTCTTCCCGTTTTGATTCTTCGCAGCGACTTCGCCAGTCGTCGAGCCTGGCTGTCGGTGCCGTCCCTTGTGTACTACCTCGCCCTTGTGGTCTTTCTTCTCGTCGATCTGTACATCGCCGCGCGCAGCGCTGCCTACCGGGCACTGGCGATCACTCTCGTATGCGTGGCGGTGGCGTTCGAGCTGGGTTTGTGGCAGTGGCGACGCGAGTCAACGCATCGCATGGAGGACGGCGGCAGTGACTTGGTGGCGCAGCTGTTCGCCCACGAGCGCCCCCCCAGCTTTACCGCAGATAACACGACAAGCGGCCCCGGAAAGGCGGGTAAAGAAGACCCGCTGTCAACAGGACCGAGCACCCAAGACACGGGTGAGGAGATGGTGCTCATGGTCATGAGGGAGCGTCCCGCTGTCGAGGATGTTGTGTGTCCTCTGCCGACCAGCAGCGGTCGTGAGGACCACACTGTTGCCACGAAGTATCAGCGCGTGCGTTCACGCAGGACCAGCCGGAGGGAGTAGAGGAAGTGTGTGTGTGTGTATGTATGTATACTTCTTCTTCACGTATCTCGCATTTCCCGTTGTTTCTCCCACACACAACATCCTCTCGCACCCTTTCGTTTTTCTTATTCTCTCCTCTTTTACTTTTTTTTTTCAATCACCAGACGCCACCCAGTTCGGGTCGACACTTTTAGTTGTTTCAATTTTTTTTTCTTTTCTCTTCTACCATCACAATGGTTTTACTTCTCTCTTGGGAACGCACAACAACAACAACAACAACAACAACAACAACAGTAATGATGACAAGAGCTACAAAAAGAGAGATTTTTTTTCTCTTCCCAGTCAAGCTGGCGGGACATCCATGACGACGAAGACGCTTCTTGTTGCGCCGTGCGCTCACTCGCCGTACACCCGGATACGTCTGCAGGTGTGTCTCCGCCTTGTCAACACGCTTTCTCTGACCTCCTGAATGGTAAGGACTCTCCCCACACTCCTTGTTCGTTTCGTCGCGAGTCATCTGTGCCGCGCGCAAGGCATCTCTGTGCGCTCACAGAATGAGATGCTTTGCCCCCCTCTGCTCTTCTCCACTCACGCTTCCGCCTCGTTCTCTTCACGCCTTCATCATGCGTCGTCCGAACGCACAACGACAAGACACAACTCAGCGCGATTGCCCGCTGATCAACACATTTCCTGGCTGCACGTCACGCTCCTTTCATTTCCACATCACCAACCGAGCTGGCTCTTCCGCTCTGTGCGCCTTGGAGTATCATCTCCTTTGTCCAACTTGACGGAACGCTTGTTCCATCGCGTAGACTCTCCTCGCGCCGTCTTCTCCGTCGCCAGTACATTCGGGTCTTCGCCCTTGCAACAATGGGCTTCTGCAATTGCTGCTGTTGCGGAGGTCACGGTGGGTCTCACCTGCTGTGTACCGTGCTCTACTACGTACTCGTGGCTGGCGGCCTGGCGTACCTCATATACTGCATCGTCGCCATTCCGAAATATCGCTACGTGGCGATCATCATTATTGCGCTTCTCGTGGTGCTGCAGTTCGGGCTCTGGCGTTTTCTCCCGTCCGAGCGCGCTTTGGTACGCGCGAAAGGTGAGGCGATCGCGACGGCGCGCGTTGGGGGTGCTCGTGCAGAGGGAGACGACGAGGAGCACGCGCCTTACGTTTAAGTGATTTCCATCCAATACCTTTTTTTCTTTTTCGGTTGATGATCACGCACACCAAGCTATTTGCATTCTTCTATCCTTTCCCCCCTCTTGTCTCGTCATCATTTTATTCCTTCCCCTTTCATTGCTCTACAATTCATGTAGTTAACCGTCTGCACATGGTATCTGTTCCCTGTGTACGCGTAAACCCACTTCTAGTCTTGAGCGTGGGTCTGCTCTCCAAGTCGACAATCAAAACAGAGTAAGCAAAGCACAACAACATCCCCAAAAACTCCCCAGTGTAGAATAGAGGGGTGAAGAGAGAGAGAGAGCGCGACGAAGCGAACAGCGTATCTGAACTCATTTTTCTTTTTCTGTGATACGCAGCCTGGTTGGTGTCCACATCTTCTTGTACTGCGTGAGATGCACGCTGTGCGCGGGGGGGGGGGCGTCTCGAGGGTCTGTTCTCTGTGCGTTCGGGGTTTCTCTCCGCTCGTGACTGCCCTGGCGCGAGCCGCACCGTTTCACCGTGACCGCAGCTCTGCACGCTCTCCCTTCTCTCTCTCACAAACGCCTGCCCGCGTCTCCACTGCTGTGATATCCACCACTCTTACTTGTCTCTTCCTCTTCTTCCTCTTGTGCTGGCACGCGCACACAGCGTAAAGCAACGCACAACCTTAGCGTGCGTGTACAACGTGTTCCCCTCTCTTCCCACACAAAGCGCTTCGTCGTTGTTTGTCGATTTTGATGACATCTCCCACGATCATCACCACAGGCGCTGCGGTAGCGCCCGGCGATGTCATTTTCAGCGCAGACTACCGTCCGCTTGAGCGCCACGGTAGCGTCCCGGCCTCTCCGAGCGCGGCGGCCGCGGACGATGACGTCGTGGCCGCAGAGGGCTGCTACGTGCGCGTGGTGGCCACGGCGCATCCAGGCAGCGCCGAAACCCCACAACGTCAGGTGGTCGCGGCGCGGCTGGGCACGGTGCAGTGGGAGGGCGCCACCGTGCGTGTCTTCAGCCGCGCTCAACTGGCACGGACCAACCAGCGTGCGGCGCTCGCGACGCTCACATCGGGTACCACTACCGGCGGTACCTCTGCCTCTGCGGAAGGAGAACCCAGTGCGGTGAGCAGCGCACCATCTCTTGGGCCTCGCCCAGGTGACCTTGTCCACGTGCGCGTGGTGCGCGTGGCACGACATTTCGTCGTCGGTGAGATCATCGCCATCCGCGGTATCTGGTGCAGCACGGCGGGCTCCACAGGGCTGAACATCGCGTCCAGCGGGAGCATGAGCAGCACCGCCTTTCGTGGTGTGCTCCGCGTCGAGGACATTCGTCCGTTCCGCCCCACAAAAGATCAACTCCAGCCACCACCGCCTTCCGCCTCCTATCAGCCAGGCGATGTCGTGCTTGCCGAGGTTATCTCACAGTCTGACGCGCGTCAGTACCAGCTGAGCACATGTGCGAACCACTGCGGCGTTGTCGAGAGCTACCTGCCCGGCCCCGACGGTGCCTTCAGCACCCGAGTGAAGCTACAGGTCGTGCCTGGCCGGCGTGAGGTGATGGTCAACCCGCTGGACGGCGCTGTCGTCTCGCGATGGTGCCCCTTACTGGAGCTCACGACGTCCACCAACCCCACAAAGCACAGACGTGTCTGACCACAGCCTGTAGAACAGCAAGCGGTGGTTGTCGCACGACACGCTCGGCACACCTGTTCCCCCCCTTTTCCCCTCTTACCTTTGGCGATTAACTGGAGAGCACATGCGTTTGTGCTCTATTCCACACCCACTAAAGAAACAAGAACGAACACAGAGGAGCTACAGATCAAAAAGAAGGTAAAATGAACAACTTGTGCACAGCGACGCGCAGGCGGACGAGGGAGAAGACATATTACGGAACGGCCTGTGAGACGACCTCCTGCCGCCGTACGCAACAGACATCCGTACAAGAACTTTGAATCTGACGACATCCACCTTCTCTGTCGGTCACTAAATGCATTCTCGTGGCAATACACGGCACCTCCGCCTCCGTCAACTTCCGTACGCGTGCCTCAACAACGCAACGATGCAGCACCCATCCCCGCCGTGTTGCAAGAGCCCCCCTCCCCCTCTACCCGCTCCACGCACGCGAAAAGAAGAAAACGCGACGCACACACAGCGGAGAGTCACTACTCCCCTCCCTTGCCCTTTACTTTTTCTCACGCTGTACAACCTGTCAACATATCTTTGTCCGGTCAGAACTTCAATTTCCGTTTCCGCGCATCGTCATCCTCCTTTCGACTCGATCATCCTCGTGCTCGCTTTTGTTTTCTCCCCCCGTTTTGGTTCTCCTACAGACAAACACCGCAGATACGTCGACATCATGGCCTGCTGCTGCCTGACTGGTGCTCTTGCGGTCGTTGGTGCCGTCGCCGTGCTCGTCTTTGCGCTGCGCGTGCTGTCCTTCATTCGCATCAACTACCTGACGAGCTGCGACATGAAGAAGAAGTACGGCAAGGCCGGCAACTGGGCTGTTGTGACGGGCGCGAGCGAGGGCATTGGCCACGCGATGTCGCTGGACCTGGCGCGCCGCGGCTTCAACGTGTGCGTGATTGCCCGTACGCAGTCGAAGCTGGACAGCGTTGTGGAGGAGATGCGTGCGCTTGGTGTGGAGGGCATGGCCATCTCCTTCGACTTCGGCACTGCGACAGACAAGGACTGGGCTGGCCTGTTCGCGAAGCTTGACAAGATGGAGATCGCTGTGCTGGTGAACAACGTGGGAGTGAACTACGAGTACACGAACTACTTTTTGGAGGAGAAGATCGAAACGGACATGCGCATGATCAAGGTGAACTGCGAGTCCACCGTGCGCATGACCAAGTACGTGCTGCCCCACATGAAGGAGAAGAGCTGCGGTGCTATCGTCTGCTTGGGCTCCTTCTCGGCCATGACACCGACCCCGATGCTCGCCACCTACGCTGGCACCAAGTCCTTCAACATTTCGTTCGGCTCTGCTCTGTACTACGAGCTGAAGCCGTTCGGTATCGACGTGCTCGCTGTCGCACCCAACATGGTTGTCAGCAAGATGACCCAGGGCAAGAGCAGCCGCCAGCCTCGCGAGTCATTCATGATGGTGAACGCCGCCAAGATGGCCCGTCAGACGCTCAACAAGCTCGGCTCCACGCCTCGCACAGCGGGACACAACAACCACTCACTTATTGAGTCTGTGTTCTTGTCCCTGCCCATTGACTTCCGCTCTAACAAGCTGCTGTCGATGCACAAGAGCGTCAAGCGCCGTGCGGAGCGCAAGCCCAAGGCAGACGCTACGGCCACTGGCAAGACCGCTGAATTGTAAGAGACCTGATGCTCTTTATCGTTCATTTTTTCTTGTTTGTCCTCTTTTCATTGTTTACCCCTAAATTGTTTCTTCACGACTGCACACGTCTCTTGAGCTGTACAACAGCGAGAGAAAAAAGACACGCGAAATGCAGGAAATATTCGGAGACAAGAATGACTCCGTTAGCAGACAAAGAAGTCAATACACGCCCCTCCCCCTCCCCCCAAAAAAAAGAAAATGCTGTTAGCGACAGAGTGTCCTTGTCCCCGAGTACTGCACACGCACACTGTTCATTTGTCAACTGCCGCGTGCGTCACAACAGGAGCGAACACCACTGCTCGTAGCTCAGTACGCCGCCGTGATGCGTGTTGGGTGCTCGCGTCCCCATTAAAACACATGCGCAGCCTGTACACGTGAGGGCGTGTCTTTTCTTTCACTCTCGCGCTGCTGTCACTGGAATCGTCTTGGTGAGAACTCGCATACAACGCACATCTACATCGGTTTTCTCCGCCGGTCTCCTAGCGAGAAGTCTGCGCGCTCTTCTGTTCGTGCCGCGTTCTCAGCCCTCCCCCCCACGTTGTCAACGTCGTACACACCACCTCCATTCATCACACCACCAACACGCATCATTCGCGCGTCATCGTACGTTTTTTTTTTTTTTCACTCCCCTTGATCTCTGTTTCTTGTGCACCGTACCCGCACAAGAGCGAATAGAATTTCGTTGACACAGAACCAACAGTACACACACACACACAAAGTAAAAAGCAAACATGCCCAAGGCTCGCGATTATGCTGTCTGCGCGCTGGCAAGCATCGGCGCGGTGTCGTCGCTGTGTGCGGTGGCTCGTGTGCTGTCCTTTGTACGCAAGAACTACCTGACGAGCTGCGACATGAAGAAGAAGTACGGCAAGGCCGGCAACTGGGCTGTTGTGACGGGCGCGAGCGAGGGCATTGGCCACGCGATGTCGCTGGACCTGGCGCGCCGCGGCTTCAACGTGTGCGTGATTGCCCGTACGCAGTCGAAGCTGGACAGCGTTGTGGAGGAGATGCGTGCGCTTGGTGTGGAGGGCATGGCCATCTCCTTCGACTTCGGCACTGCGACGGACAAGGACTGGGCTGGCCTGTTCGCGAAGCTTGACAAGATGGAGATCGCTGTGCTGGTGAACAACGTGGGCGTTAACTACGAGTACACGAACTACTTCGAAGAGGTGCCTACTGATGTGCACATGCGCTTGGTCAAGGTGAACTGCGAGGCTAGCGTCTACATGACCAAGTACGTGGTGCCCAAGATGAAGGCGAAGCGTTGTGGTGCGATTGTTTTCCTCTCGTCCTTCTCGGCCACGACACCGACCCCGATGCTCGCCACCTATGCGTCCACGAAGGCCTTCAACCTCTCCCTCGGCACCGCTCTGTACTACGAGCTGAAGCCGTTCGGTATCGACGTGCTCACGCTCACTCCCAACATGGTTGTCAGCCGGATGACCCAGGGCAAGAGTACACGCAAGCCTCGGGAGACCTTCATCTACGTCAATGCTGATAAGATGGCCCACCAGTCTCTGAACAAGACGGGCTCTGTCCTCCATGACGCGGGTCACCGCAATCACGCCTTCATCGAAGCCGTATCTCGCGCTCTCCCGGTGAACTACACCTCGTCAAGAATCTTGCAGATGGGTCTCGCCACCAAGAAGTATGTGGAGAAGAAGAACGCTGAGTACGCCGAGAAGTCACACAGTGGCGTGGAGACGAACAAGACTGTCTCATAGCCTGCTCGCGAGACGAGCCGCCAACGCGCACGCTGTGCAGAGCGAACACATCGCAGCTCTTCTTTTCCGCCACGTGGCCACTCATGACCACTCACGCGGTGCCCTACAAGCGGAGCGTTTCGAACGGTAAAACAAACAAACAAACAAACAAACAAAAAGAAGCGAAGAGGACAAGGAAAACAAAGAGTACCGAGCAGTGTGAAAGATGAAACCTGCTCTCTGTGTTTTCCGCGGTCTCAATGGCGGAAGCTGGGTATCTTGACGCATCATCCACCGCACTCGATCATTCTTTGATGTCATTTTTTTTTCTTTTCGTCATCACGTGCACCCGCACGTGCTATGACCGTGTCACACGCTTCATTCTGCTTGTGACTGTTCTCGGCTTTCCGTGTTTTTTTTTTTCCGTCCTCCGTTGTGGTGATCAACAAAAACTCTGTCCTTCTTTATCGCTTACTTTTTTTTCTCTCTCTCTCTCATACGAGACCGAGTGTTGTGCGCGCCGCGCCTTCCCCCGATTTGTGTGTCTCTGTGTTTTCGCCCCGTCTTTTCTTGTTTCTTGAGATAACAGTGAGGCTTCCACGTGTCGCATCTGACACGCTTGTGCTGACCAGTTGTGGTGTGCCGTCACGTCTTTTTGTCAATCAACCGACCACTCAAGCGCGGCTATTTCACGTTTTCGACGCGCCAGGAGGTACCGAGGTGGTACTGAAGGCATCTGGCGTCGCCTACACGTGTGCGCGCGCCGTGACATACAGCGCGGCCTGTTGTGCACCCCTTTGTGCCCGGCTTCCCTCTCCGTTCGCCGCATCCGTGTTGCGTGCTGCCCTGGCGGCTCGTGTCGACAAGCGACCACGGAACGAAATGTGCTGTGATACGGCTCTCGTTGATGGCGTGTTCTCATCGTGCGCTTTTACTTTTCTTTTTCTCTCTCTCCTTTATCCGCCGCCCCTCCATAGTTTTCTGCTCATGTCCAAGGCTCGCGATTATGCTGTCTGCGCGCTGGCAGGCATCGGCGCGGTGTCGTCGCTGTGTGCGGTGGCTCGTGTGCTGTCCTTTGTACGCAAGAACTACCTGACGAGCTGCGACATGAAGAAGAAGTACGGCAAGGCCGGCAACTGGGCTGTTGTGACGGGCGCGAGCGAGGGCATTGGCCACGCGATGTCGCTGGACCTGGCGCGCCGCGGCTTCAACGTGTGCGTGATTGCCCGTACGCAGTCGAAGCTGGACAGCGTTGTGGAGGAGATGCGTGCGCTTGGTGTGGAGGGCATGGCCATCTCCTTCGACTTCGGCACTGCGACAGACAAGGACTGGGCTGGCCTGTTCGCGAAGCTTGACAAGATGGAGATCGCTGTGCTGGTGAACAACGTGGGCGTGATGTACAAGACGAAGTACACTGTGCGAATGGAAGAGGTTCCTCAGAGTGTGGACGACGACATGCTGCGCGTCAACTGCGTTTCGGCTGTTCGTCTGACTAAGTACATGGTGCCCAAGATGAAGGCGAAGCGTTGTGGTGCGATTGTTTTCCTCTCGTCCTTCTCGGCGCTTGTACCGACACCACTCATGGCCACGTACGCGGCTTCCAAAGCCTTCATCCTGTCTTTGGGCTCTGCTCTGTACTACGAGCTGAAGCCGTTTGGCGTTGATGTGTTGTCAGTGTCCCCGAATATCGTCCGCAGCAGCCTCACGCAGGATTACTTGGACACATCTCTCTTCACAAACGCCTTGTGCGGCACGCCAGCCGCGACGGCGAGAGGCGCCCTCTCTCAGATTGGTGTGACCTCGCGCACCGCAGGCTCCCCCGTCCACGCACTTGTGGACGCGGTGGTGAGCGTGCTACCCCACTTTGTTGTGCGCCCGCTCATCACCAATTTTCTCGAAACACTGCATCGTCTGCAGGAGACGAATGTGGTTTGAGTACACACGGAAAAATAACTTTTGTTTCCCTCTCCTGCACGACGCTCTCGTCCACTTGGTCGTTTTGACTTCCACCCGTGTACAGACCTGCGCACGCCGGGCAGAACGGTGCTTCGCTTGTATGAATCCGTGGGGTACGTGTGAACAGCCTTGGGGGACGCGCCGCTCCCGTTCAAGCGAGTCTGTAGCGAAAAAACAAAAAAAAAAGAAACAATTCTGAACACACACAGACAAAACAACTTTTGTCGTTTCACCATCCTGACAAGAGACCGCGCCGCATATTCGACCTTCTTTTACGCGCATCCGTGAGGTGAGCCCACGCTACGCCGTCTTGCTCGATCATGTCGTGTTGTCCTTCTCTCATCGATACCTCATTGTACCTCCCTGACGACCATCTCTTTTTGTGCTTATCACCACGCATCCAGTACAGAGAAACGGCGTGCACCACCACCAACGCCAACAACAATATTAGAGCCCGACTGGACCCACATCTCTCCTTTTTTTTTTTTGATCCATCCCGGTGGTATCCTGTCGACATTTCTCAGCGTTTCCCGCTTGGACGTGGCTCTTTATTTGGATTTCCTCATGCGAAAAGCTGTCGTTCAGTACACGCATGTCACAGAAAGAGACATTCCGTGAGCCATTCTTATCCGCGGTGGTACCTCAGCAGGGCCAAGGCGAGAAGCCGGCGCGGTCCGCAAGGTCCTCCATCCCCCGACACGCCGACTCGACACCCGTTACCGAAACGCCGGCGTTGGCCAAGTCATCGGTACACGAGTTGCCGCCTCCACAGTTTGTTATTTTACCCGCCAACATCGATGACGATGGCGTCACGATCGATCGCGCACTACGTCGGCTCTCACACGCGTTTAGCCCGATCTATTTTGCCTTCAAGGTGGCCGTGCTGGTGACGTTGCCGCTGTCCATCCTCGCCTTCACTCCGCAGACGCAGCCGTACTTTTTAGCCGGCAGCATCATCCCCGTGCTAGCGACCACCAACACGCGCCTGTACTGTGGCGACCAGTTCGCACAGGCGGTGCAGGTGATACAAGGTGCGTGCTGGGTGCTGGTCTTTGGCACGGTGACGTCGGCGCTCGGTGTCGCGCATCATGAAGGGGCATGGTGGGGCCTGACCATCGCCGCCATTGTGTGCATCGCGTTCTTCCCCAACTTACGTTCCAAGCGCATCCTCATGAACTACACGCTCGTCGTGATGCAGCTTCAGCGCACAGATGGTGGCGATGCGCTCTATCGACCCGCGCACTTGGCCGCTGGCCAGCTGCTCGCCGCGGCCTTCATCATGTTTCAGAGTGTCGTCCCTTTCCCGTTGCTCAACGCCAAGCAGGCCGACCGCACCATGCAGCAGAGTTGGTGCAAGGTCGCGAGCATCGCCCGCCAGCTGCGCGATGGTGTCTGGTCCGGTCGCGCCGTCTCCGGCTACGTAGGCTCTGCGAAGAGCGACACAGACGACCTGGCAGCCACCGTGGACGGCTTGCCGGCGACGCTGTTCCTCTCCATGTTCGAGCCTTACGAGGGCTCTCTGCCCAACCAGCTCCGCAATGTGCGCGTGAGTGTGCTGCGGCGGCTCTTGTCGCTCCTTCTCGCTGCACTGCCCGCCGCGGAAGCCGCGACGTCGAATTTGACACTCGGCGTGCGCGATGAGCGCGATGCGTGGCTAGCGCGCCTTCGTGCACCGATGGATGCCTACCTCGATGCACTCGCAGACACGCTCGCGCGGATTGGTCAGTCGCTCGATCCCGCCGCCACGGTGACGGCGTGCGCTTTCGACACACTTCAGGCCCGCAAGGATGCGGTGGTGGTGGCGCTCATGCAGTGCCGCACGCAGCTCCTCGGGGACGTGGCCATCAACGAGGATGTGTGCGGTGCGCGGAGACGGGAAGGCGACGAGCCCCGTCACGCTAGGACGGCCGACGGGTGTGAGGCCCAGGTGGCCCTCGCTTTTCACGCGTTCCAGTATTTCCACATGTTGCTGGTGCTCATTGCGGAGGAGCTGCACACCTTCGCCGAGGACCAGGCGCGCTTTGACCGTCGCGACTTCAAACGGACGAGGCGGCGCTTCGTAGAGTTCTTCTTTTTAGACGCGTGGCATGACGTGCGTGACGAGCTACCCAAGCGGCTGCTACTACGTAACGCGGCATCGCGTCGCTGCTTGAAGGACGGTATTAAGATGGCCTGCGCGTACTCGGTGGCAGCGGCCTTCACGACGCGACTCAACACGGACAACACGCTGGACACCTACTACTTTGGCATGTCCATCCTTCTTGGTATCGGGATGCCGACGGCCTCGGAGTCGTTGGAGATTGGTGTGTTTCGCGTGGCCGGCATGGCGTTCGCCACTGCCATTGGCTACGTGGCCGCCTGGAAGACCAACACCTACCCGCAGGCGCTCGCCATTGTCATCTGCGGAACGTTTGTCGCGACGTTGTGCCGTTGCAATGAGCGGTACGCGCAGGTGGGTTGGTACGCCTCCTCCGTCGCGCCGGCCGCGTACAGCATATCCAGCAATCGTATCACCATGCTGTCCCGCGTGGTGGACAACAGCTTCGCTGTCATGGCGTACTTCTGCGTGTGCATTGGTATGTTCCCGATTAACGTGTTCAAGGTGCTGTGGAACAAGCACGCGATCGTGGAGAAGCACCTTGCCGACGCCGTCGCGCTGCTCGCAGCGACCGCGCAGCTGAGCATTGAACCCGATCATCTCGATATTGCCCAATCCCGCTGTCGCCTCGCAGAGGCGCTCCTCAATGAAGCGAGGCGCGTGCTCACGGACACACGCACGTGGGTCAAGATCTGCGAAAAGGAGCCGATCGCGGTGGGCAAGAAGTTTCCCAGAGGTAACGTCGAGGCGTTCCAGGCGCTCCTCGCCAGCACGCACGCTGGACTGCGGCTGTGGCTGATGGCGATGCAGATGCTCTTCCGTGGTCGCGTACATCCTGTACAGCCCCACGTCCAGCAGATGCTGAGCCGTGCCGCTCTGGCTCTTCTTCACATTGACGCAGCCAGCCGCGCCGTCTTTCAGGATTTGATCGACGCCGTGCACGATCCGATGGTGTGGTCTGCACCACGCACGCTGCGACACTTCAACGATTTCGTGCGCCTCAAGAGTGAGCTGGAAGACGTCCTTGTGGGGCTGCACAGCGACATGGCTGCGGTCTGTGCGCCGGCGTGGCGAGCGCGCATGTATGCGAAGCTGACCTCGGGGGAGCTGCGGAACCGCAGCTTTGTCGGCGCCAGCATCATGACGGCCCTACCGGAGAACCTACGCGCGGCGGAAGACTACGGACCCGACTACCAACCCACAAAGGTTGATCTTGAGAACGCCGACCGTCAACAGCTGCTCAACAGTGCGACTGATCGTGTGCGGGCGTTGCGCGCGGCTCACGGTCCGGGCGCGGCACCCAGGGGCACGTCGCCCAAGTCCACTGTCCCCGAGGAGGACGAGTCACACGTACGAGCAGCACCCCGCACCACACCGCCTGTGCATGATCTGCACACAGCGAGCGAACCGCTGTGCGGCTTCACACCACCTGCTCCGCCGCCCTCCCTCACACCCTCTTCGCGCCGGTCCTCGTTCGCTGATCGCAGCACGCTCATCGATGCATCGACGCTTCCGCAGACAGCATACACTGCGATTGAGGGCGCGCGGCCACCACCGTTGAGTATCAGCTACCGATCGCCTGTCGGGACGCTGCCGGTGGATGTGGATGTGTCTGCTCTCACACTGTTGGCAGGGGCGGTGAGCACGGTGCTGGCGTCACTGGAGGCGATCATGCCCTTCATGAACGCGCTCAACGCCTTCGCGCGCAGCCGACGTGAAGTCGCCGCGTGCGACGTGCGGGAGTTCTTCCACTGTTCACCGCGTGCCTGAACACGCACGAAAAACAAGACACAGACGGAGCGACCAGAACGAAACATGTATCATGACTCCACGTGTTGAAGGTCGTCCTCCCAGTAGCTGTTGTACGTGGCGGCAGCCGTGTGGCTCCTTCGATCCTTTTTAACTCTGATGCTCTCTTTCTTTTTTTCGCTTACTCATTGCGTTGCCAGAGACGAACTCATACAAGGCTTGTCCCAGGACTGAGAGCCTCGCCAAGCGGGTCTGCGGTCGCACTCCGCTCCACACCCTTTCACCAAACTATCTAAAGGTTTGATTACCTCGGCGCGTGACTCCCTTTGTCATCATACACAACAACGCTCGCTTTTGACATGTTCGCACGTCATAACACTGCTCTCTCCCTCTCTGGCTGCCTCTTACTCGTTTAGCTCTTTGTTTCGTTTTTTCTCTTGATTTTTTTTTCCGGTATGCTGGCACGCGTGTGTATCATCACACACACAAACACACACACACACTTCTCTCTTCTCTCTCTTTCTCGCCGTAGCGCCCGTTGGTAAAAAATGAGTTCTAGCGCGGCTGACAACTTCACCGTCATTGACCTTGACAATAGCGCGTTAGCGGACCGCAAGGATAGTGCGAGCACCAGCCGTCCTGAACCCACGTCCGCCGCCACTGGAGACGGCGAGGTCTTCGTCACGGCCGAAGACACGGATGTGCTGCCTCTCTGGATAGCGCGGACGTATTTATTTGTTGCCTGTGCCACGGTGCTGATCTCGTTTGTCGTAGCTATTCTGGCGGGACTGGCGGCTCGGCGTCTCTATCTGCTTGCGTACAAGATGGGCACCGTTCCTGAACCCGGGCCGGGCCGACCACCGGAACATGGTAAACCCGAGCCACCTAGACCCATTGAGCCTCGCCATCGCGATATCTTCATGTCTTTTCTTGTCTACAGCCCGTGCGTGGTTGTGTCCTACGCGCTCATGGTGACTGTGGGTATTCCCGCCTTCTCCGCGGTGCGTGTCAAAAATCACATGAGTCTCTCGGTAATTGTGCAGACGCAGCTGAGGGCATTAAAGAAACCAAATTTTATCTGGCTCGGCATCCTTTCTGTATTCATGTTGGCCGCCACAGTTGCCTTCTTCATCGCCCCAGGTCATCAGTGGCCGCGTGCATTCGGTGTGGCCCCCTTGCTGGCGCTTCTCACCACCACGGTGCTCATGGGGCTTACCTGGAGAATGTGAACGTCTGTGAAACACTGTGTACTCCCGTGCCTTTTTCTGTAGCTCGGTACTTCTCTCTGTGTTCTTCCTGGCTCACAGGAGTCTGTCGGAAATGGTCGATCGCGCCATCGTCTCTCTCTCTCACCCTCTTTTTTTTTCTTTGCCCGACTTCTCCCAAACACGGCTCAGCTTACACGAGCCAGGCATGGATATCACCAGCCGTCACACAAGTCTGTGCGCGAGGCGCGTGTGCATCATTCCTTTCTACAACGAAACACTATAATAAACACCAAGTGTTCATGTCGACATCGCCGTTCCTGTATTGCGAGGAAGTCTGAATGTGGCGCGGACGCGTGCCTCTCCCACCCCCTCTGCGTGACGGATCTGCAGAGCGTATCCCCTCAAGGTCGTGCCGTGTGGTGAGTGGCACAGGTCATCTCGGGCTTTGTTCCCACTATTCGTTCATCCTCTGTCCTCTGTGTTATTTTTTCCTTCTCCTACTCACGCCTCTCCACTCTTTTCGCTCTTGTTCTCGTGTGCACACGCGTGACCGTCTGACAGGATCCCAATCGGTGTACCTCTCACCCTACAGCATTGGTGTCAGTCTTCGCACATTCGCTGAGTTCCAGTCACGCGCTGTTCACTGTCTCTCTCCCTCTCTTCCCTTTTCCGTTCCTTTTTCTTGTACCAACTGCAAGCGACACTAGAGCGCGCACCTTGTTTTGTTTTCGTTCTTCTCATCCCATTCCTTCATACCTACGCACACGCATTGGCAGCGCGGACAGCATGACAAGTAAGAGTGCGGCGGCGGCCATCGAGGCGCGCCAGAAGCGTGAGCTCTTCATGGAGCAGTTCACCGCTGGCCAGGCGGCAGAGACCTGGCAGCGCTTGAAGACCGACTGGGAGAATAAGGGCGATGTGAAGATACAACAGAAAAACCTGATGCGTCATCTTGATCGCGTGCAGGCCGCGCACAACGACGCGCTCATCGCTCGGCGGCAGCGTCTCGCCGAACTTTTGCAGAACGAACAGCAGGAGCACGACCGCATGCTCAGTGGGCTAGCGGAGACGGATGAGCAACGTCGCGAGCGGCTTGTTCGCAAGGCACGTGAGTGGCGCGCACAACGCGAGGAAAAGAAGAAGGTGGACACGGAGGCGTGTCATGATCGCCAGTTCCGTGAACGAATCGACTGTCTCAGGCAGGCGGAGAGCCGTCTCAAGATCATGCAGGCTGCAGACGATCGCTTCCGCCAACTCGACGCGGCCGCTCGGCGCCGCGAGGAGCTTGCCGACGAGGAGCTGTACTTTGCTCAGCAGTCGCAGGAGGCGCAGCGATGTGCGGTGGAGCGGGATCAGAAGGACTTGGATGAACGATACCGCCGCAACGAACGCCTCAAGGGTGATCTAGATGCACAGAGTGAGGGAAATATTCTCCGCAAACGCCTGATGGAGGAGGAGCGGCGCAAAGATAACGAGGAGTTTTACCGCCTACTGCACGAAGAGAGAGTGGAGGCGGCGCAGAAGGCGATCGAGGCCCGCGAACGCCGACAGCTGGATGCGGCGGAGATGATGGCTCTCAACGACGAGCTCCAACGCGCTCGCAAAGAAGAGGCTGATCGTGAACGTGCAGAAGACGCTGCCGAGCTCGACTTAGTCTTGGCTGACCTCGCCGCGGAGCAGCAACGCCGCCGCGAGGAGAAGCAGGCGCGCGTGCGTAAAGACAAGGCCGCCCTGGACGACCTTCTCAAACAGATGGCCCAGAACAAGGAAGACGAGCACGCGCTCGACAAGATGTGGGAGGAGGCGAACGCCAAGCAGTGGGCGCGCCGTGAGGCTGAGTGGAATCACGAGCAGTCGAAGCGCGACGCACTACTCCGCAACGTTCTTATTGAGCGGCGTCAACAGGTACTCGACAAGCGTGCGCAGGAGCAGGCGGACAAGGAGGCGCGTCAGCGTGAGGCCGAGGAGTTCCGTCTAGCGATGCAGCAGAGAGTTGACGAGAGTGCGGAAGAGCATCGTCTGCGCATGGAGCGTCTGCGCGCGACGCAGCAGTACTTGGACTGGCAGATCGCCCAACGCCACGCGGAGAAAGAGGCGGAGAGGCAGGCGAAACTTAATGAACTGACCGAGCAGGACGCGCTCGAAGCCCTCTACCGTGATCGCATCGCGAAAGAGCTCGCCAACCTGGAAGCCGCGAAGCCTGAGCGATACAAGTCTGTGCCGCTGCTGCCTCCCAAGTCCCGCAACGCCCCCGCTCTGCCATAAACCTATAACATATGGATGCCCGATCGCAGACGGAAGAGAAAACGATTGTCGACACGTTGTCGTGTCCTCTCTCTCTCTTTATCTCTTTCTCGTCTTCTTTGTCGCACCGACCTCTTCTCTTCTTCAGCCGCGGATGTGGTTGTGGCATCTTTTTTTTTTTTCCTTCTTCTTCTTCCGTTTGTCTTGTTTCGCTGTTTGAATTCTTTGTTGACAATTACTTTTTTTTTTTTCTTCTGTCTGTCTTGCCTTCTCCTTGACGAGCGATGTATAGTTCTCCGGCGGTCCAATCGGATAAAAGAAGGGTGTGTGAGCCCCATGATGTCTTGAGCTGTCTGGAAAGCCTCGTTATGGTGTGCGACTGCGTGCGATCTACCTTTGCCTTCTTATTCGCCTCACCTTGTCCCGCCGCAAGCGTCTGTGCGTGTACTGTTAGAATCAGAAGCCATGTCAAGTCGAGAAACGAACATGTGAATAACGACTGTTCGACACAGTGAACACAACTCGGCACGATCATGATCGTCGCATGCCTTGACGTGTGCACACTCTGTGACGCTCACTGACCGTTCTCTAAAGTGTACGTCTCGCTTAGCGCTCAGTGCCGCGCAGGTCCCCCTGCGCCACAGTACCTCCGTATGAGGTGAAGCTCACACGAATCGCTCCCGCTCAGTCTGATTCGACAAGCCATCGCTCTCGCACTGGGTGTGATTACTCTCGGAGACGGTGTCTTCGTGCGTCTTTGTGTGTGCGTCTGTACTTGTGTACACATGTGCGTCTGCCTGTTCTTGAATGTATCTGTCTGCTCTCTACCTCTCCGGACGCTTCTCTGGCACTCTTCAAACACCACTGCTCACACACACAAATGGAAAGACAACAACAACAATCGATCAAGTTCGAGCTCCTCTCAAAAGAATACCCTCACTATTGCTTTTGTTGAGAACAATTTCCGCCGCATCGTCTCGAGTGTCTTATCGCATTTGATTCTTCGCGTCATCTAACAGCTCCTTTTCCCCCTTGATATGGCGCTCTTTCGCTTTGCTGTGGTGCGTGCCGTGGCACTGCTCGTGTGCGTCCTCACACTGGCCACCGTCCCCGCGGTGGCGGAAGGAGAGACCAGGATCAACCCCATGAAGCACTGTCACGACGACTTCCGCAGCCTCTGTGTCGACAAGCTGGGTAGTGATGCCAAGACCGGTGACCTGTGGGCATGCATGCGCGAGTCTGTCGCCGATATCAAGGATGATGTGTGCCGTGAGTGGATCCGAGGCGTGGCGGCGTGCGAGGATGACGCTAAGAAAGTACCCGGCTGCATCAGCGAGGCTGTTGATGGCACGACGGCTCTCCGCCGCTGCCTGCGGGGCCTCACGGATGCGCAGCTCTCAGAGAAGTGTATCCAATCGGGGTTTCTTCAACGCCTTCGCGCTGCCCGCACTGACGCGAAGAAGGAATGAACCGACACAGACGCTCTCTCGCCATGGACTACATGATCCCAACTAATCTTTCTTTTTTTGTCTCTCTACGTGTCTCTAGCCTCTCTAGAGATGCCACCGTCTGCTCAGCGCCATGCTCGCTGGTGTCGTGGGCAGTGGCTACGCACTGACCGTCAAACATCACCTTGGAGTGTGAAGAGCAAAAGATCACAATCTTTCCTGTAAGCGGACACTCGCCCATCGACTGTTTTTTTTTTTCCTGAGTGAACGATTGGGGATACGTATTTCGTGTTGAAGACGGTGCTTGGGGAACCCAGCTCGTGTCTTTATGGAACGTGGAACGAACAGTATCGGGTGAGGTGTTTCACTGCTGATCCTCATCCGCAACACTCGCCCGGTGTTGTTTCGCTTCTGTTCTTCGGTTGCGCGCGGCGCTGTGCTCTGGAAGTGTGAGGACTCTGATCTCGTTTGGTTTTCGCAACGCTGAAAAGCTTATTCCTCTTCTCTCATCAATCCCCTTCTCTCTTACCCACACAACTTTACTCCCTGATGTTTTTGATACAAATGTACGCGCAAGCAGCAAGCACACCATCTTCAACGCGGAAAAAATAAATCAAACAGGTGACCTTCCGCACCCGCTCATGCATCACGTACGTGCTCCTCGCACTCGCAGTGCTGGTTCTCTACGCAACCACCGTCGAAGCGCGTGGAGGATACACACACCCAAAACGCTTGCGTTCGCCCTGCCGACGTGAGATAAAGGAGATTTGTAGCCAGGCGAACGAGACCCGTGCCGAGGCCCTCCACTGCCTTGAGAAGAGCGTCAACAGCCTGAAAGAGGGCCGCTGCCGTACGCTCATTGTGGGTCTTACCAGCTGCCATGCCGATCTCCTCGCCGTCGCCACGGACGAGGACGTCACAGACTCTCCAAGCGGTGGATCCAATACGTCCCTCGACTGCGCTGGTAGTGCCTTCACCGGCGACCTCCGTGATGTCAGCCGGTGTTTGCGCCAGTGGCATGAAAAACGCGACGTCTACGGCGCTGATCTCATCACCACCAACTGCACGAACTCAAAGTTCTTCGCCAAAGCAACACGGCGACACGGTGGTCATCGCAAAGGTCGCGGAAGCGTGTCCGGCAGGAAGTCGAGGAAGTAAAAACAGCATTCGAGCACGACAACGAGAAGCGTGTCGCTCTCTCTCTTTTCTTTTCTTCTCACCTCTTCCTCTTCTTATTTCCTTTTGACACGCGTCGCCTCCGTTCAGCGATCCATGTGTGTTTCTACCGGCCGCAAAAACACAGAAAAAAAAAACGAATCAGCCCCACTAGGAGAGCCCCAACCTTCCTTCGGGGTTGGACTCCGCTCTCGCGCACGGGCTGCCGTGAACAACGGGGTCAACCAGCACTGCTGTGCACTTGAGTCACCACGGAGAGTGCGACTGCTCTCTGACTGTTCCCGCCCACTCTGTGGGGCGTATCGCCCTCCCGCGTCTCTATGACGAATACCCACCCACCCACACATATGTGTACCGTACGCACCTCTCGTTTTCTCTCCACGTGGTCACCAGAGTCGACCCAGGTATCATTCCTTTATTTCTTTTCTCTTTACACTTCGGGGCTTCTTCTTTGCGTCCGCGATTCACGCTGTGTAGTGGAAATCGCTTCTCTCGTCACCCCTCCCAGATCCCCGATATTCGCCTCATCGCAAACTCTTTCCCAGCGTATCGTCTTGATCAGCATAATGGGTGGTGACGTTACGCCAGCACCGCAGTTCAGCTGCAAGGCAGAAATGTACCAATGGCTGGCGAAGCAGGCTGAGCTACTGGTCGAGGACATGAGTCACAAGCTCACCCCTCAGGCGAACCTCACAATCGGTCTGGCGAACGTGTCTGCCCTTTACTTCTACGAGCTCAACCGTTTTGCGAACAAGGATGCGGCGCTACAGAACTTGCCGGTCAACTGGTTCGGCTTCTATTTGCTGCAAGCACCCGGGCTGCTCGCGTTGGGTCCGTTCCAAGGCCGCCCCGCGTGCACGACTATCCGGGTTGGCCGTGGTGTGTGCGGCACGGCGGCGGATGCGTGCCTCACACAGGTCGTCCCGAACGTCCACGATTTTCCGGGACACGTCGCGTGCGACGCGGCCTCGGAGTCAGAGGTGGTCGTGCCGCTGTTGCTTGAGAACGGCAGCTGTGTGGGCGTCATTGACACCGACAGCACTGTACTCAATCACTTCGACGCCGAGGACGGGGCTGGGCTGGAGGCACTCGCAGCGGTGCTGATGCGCCACCTAAGCTTCCCCATGGCGCATGCTCTCAGCGTCAACCCAGCTCTGGCCTTCTCTTCTTTTTCCCCCATGGGCGGACTCAGCGGTCGTCCGGTCGAAGAGATCGCGACCGTCCCAATTTCGGAGCTCTCGAACGAGCGGCCTGCTGTGGGGGTGGAGCAGCTGCCCCCGCCCACCACCGTCGCCGGTATTCCTCACTTTGTGATCGATGTCATTCGTCCGGAGGAGAAGACGATGCACATTTCCGGTTGGCGCTTCACCACCACACGTCTGGAGCGCATAATGAACCAGGAAGAGCAGCGTAGTATGGAGGAGAGCCTCGGCGTGTCTGCGTTCCCAGAGATTCCTTTTCTCTTCAACACACTGGCGATTGCTGCACCGCCACCACCAGCTCCCGCCTCTACCTCCACAGAGACAGCATCGCACGCGGCGACCCTCTTCTCTTTTGATTTACTCTCTCTTCTTCGCAACGCCAAGGCGTTCTATCGCAGCGATGCCTTTGTCAACACTGTGCAGCCTGAGTTTATCATTCCTGTCAGCGAGGGCTGGTCGCACACACCGTACGAGAAGTTCGATCCCAACGTGGACTGGGCCTGGCGCAACGACTTCTATGGCCTGACGGCGTCATTTGGTGCCCGGGTGGTGCCGGCTCCCGCCGGCGTCGACGGAATCAACTGGGAGCTCCTCAAGGATCAGACTTTACCGATTCGTATGTTCGACACCTTCGACTTATTCGAGGACGACATCCACGACCACGGCATCGTGAGGTGCTCAATCAAGTTCCGTGTGATGGACACCGCCTTCTTTGTGCTCTTCCGTCACTACATCCGCATTGACGGGTTCAAGCTCTGGGTACGTGATGTCCGCCTCTACCACGAGTTCGGCAAAACGCGGCGTGCCCGTGGCGACGACGCGCAGGCCCCGCTGATTCCCCACATCGTCGCCTTGGAACAAGTGAAAACTGTGCCGCTGAGCGCGTCCCTGGAAACCGGTGATGCGGACTGTACCGCGGCGGCACTTCGCGAGAAGTCTGTCGACGAGCTCATCGCCCCTGTCGAACCACTCCGTGAGCAGCTCTTCGTGGTTGACTGGTAACATGACACTGAGGAGGCAGCCGAAATGCACGGCCAAACAAATCCTCCTGAGGAGGGCGTGGGTGTTTTCGTCACGATAGGAAGGAGAGGGACGGAAAGGAGATGGACGACACCTTCTTCCGTTTCACACTTCGTCTCCCGAACCTCTTTTTTCCTTTTTACTCTTTCGGTTCGCTGTCATGTCCACACAGGAAAAACAATATGAAACGAGAGAACAAAGACCACTGGAGAAAAAAAAAAACAAGAGAAGGAACCGCCTTGCTCAGACACACAAACAAAAACAAAAGTGAAAAAGGAGTGTCACTATACTGTGATCGCCTCTCTTCTGCGCGCTGAAAAGGCCGCTCACTACTATGATACCTGTCGCTTTTGCTGCGTTGTGTGGTTCATGTGCTCACGCAAAGGTGTCGTGCCCGTGCACGCTCACAGACATGTGAGTGAAGGCGCGTCTGCCAAGTGTGTTTTCGGGTCATCCTGTAGTGACCTTGTCTCTCACGCACGTGCGTTTTGTGTGATGTATGGGCGCTGCGTACCGTGCTATGAACTGATAGGGCTCAACTGTGCCCTCTTCCCACCCTTTAACTCTCTCTCTTTTGTCTCTCTCATTTCTCTTTTCTTCTTTTCGGGAATGATGGCGTCCCTGGTCGTGCTTCTGAGGTCTGACCTTTTCGTCACGAAAGCGCCAGCTGAGCGAACATATCAGTGTCTGGCGTTTCCTTTGGCTGTTTTCGGTGCGTTTTGTTTTCCGTTCTTTCCGTTTGTTCTCCTTCCCTCATCCTTGTTGTTGCCCGACTCGGCACTTCTCTTTCCGTCCTTCCTTTTCGGTGTTTTTTATTTTTATTTCACACGCTGCTCTCGTCACGATGCTAACTACATCGGTCACGTCACCGAACGAGGCGAATCGACGTTTCGCCGCCACGCAGCTCGGCATTGACGAGTCCCGTGTTCACATCTGCGGCCTGCTCACCAAACGTGGTACACTCTTTACGTGCTTCCTCCTTGGTCCTTTCTTCTGCTACTGCCCGTGCGTCGCGTCTGAGCAGGACGAGACGGGCCGCACATCACGTGGCTCCGCGAGTCGGCACGCCAAGATGTTGTCCATTTGTGACAAGGTGGGACTGAATCTGATCCTCAGCCATGCGCGCTGCGAGATCATCTTCGAGAGACGGACGCGAACGAATAATATTCACCGCAAGATATTTTGCGCTGCATCGCAGGACGAGTTGTTGGCGTGGAAAGGGAGCCTTGTGCGTGCCTCCTTCTTGTGGAGCGTCGCGCCGGTCGTACATAGGCTGTCTGCGCAGGCCTTGCTTGGTCCGCTCTCTGCCGGCGAAGAGACGCTCGTCGGCATCATGGAGGCCCTTATCCGCAACATGGTCTCGTTGACATTAGTGCAGCTGTGCGGCGACTTATCGAGTATGGGGAAGCCGCTGATGGGGGGATGGGTGAAGGGGTTTGTGTGGAATGACGCCCGCACACTGCGCTGCGGAGACAGACGCTACCTAATCGGCGCGCGCGACGTGGTCTCTCGCTCTTCTTTCAATAGCGCTGCAATCGTGCACCTCGCCTTCTTGGAGCGTTACCTGACAGAACAGGTCAACACCATCGTTGAAAAAGTGGCCAGTCCGTATGCGAATCGCACAAATCGTCACCTCGAGGAGCTTCTGAGTGTGGGTGGGGTCACGGTCAAGGACGAAGAGGAACCGAACGGGTTGCACGGAAAGGCGTCGACAAACGCCGTATGGACGAGCTGGGTGACGGACACCATCGCCTGCAGCCGTCAGTTCGCCGAGGCGAGTCTTCGCAATGGGCCTGACTTGGTCTCACAGTTTTGGCCGTGCGCACAAGATCAGATGCCGATGCGTGTGGCGGTCCGCGGATGGCTCTCAGCATTCCCGATGGCACCGTTCTCCCGGCTGCTGAGCGTCGCACGAGAGAACCTTCTGCCCCGGCTCACGACTTCGCAGCGCGGCGGCAAGCTCGCAGTCAGCGGGCTGCGCGGTGTGCTCAACATGGGTAACTCGTGCTACCTCAACGCGACGCTGCAGTGTCTCACACACACGCCCGTGTTCTCACGCTTTTTCCTTCTCAACGCGCACTATCTGTACGTCACGTCCAGCGTCACGAGAGACAACCGACTCGCCGCTGCCACAGCGGCCTTTGTGACAGACCAGTGGCACTACGTTCTTGAGCAGGACGTCACCAGCGCCTCCATGGTGCTCAAGGCCGACGACATCTTTGCTGCGCTCAACGCAGACTGCAAAGCCGCCGGGATTCCCGTGTTCGCGGCACAAACGCAACAAGATGCCCACGAGGTTCTTGTTCAATTACTGGACCGATTAGGCGAAGAGCTTGGTGGACGCGCAGACAAACCAAGAAGTGCGTCGGCCTCTCACTCACCGGTCCCTTCCCGCGCTCGGCCTGGCAGGGCCGCCTCTGCTGCTGCGGTGACACCCGCAGAGGAAGAGTCCGCGGAGTTGCCCAGCTACACATCTGCCGCACTCACCGACGGCGCCCTCATCGATCGGTGGCGTCGTGACTATGAGTCGAAAAACCCGCACTTCCTTGCGAAGTGCTTCTCCGGTCAAACTGTTCAGACGCTCAGCTGCCCCGAGTGCCACGCGCTTTCTTACTGTTGCGACTCGTTCATGTATCTTTTCGCATCCTTTCCAGATCGAGACAACACAACTAGTACCGCGGCGGAGAATGACAGCGCTTCCACCAAGCCTGTGCCGATCGAGGAGTGCCTGAAAACGCTCTTTATGGACGAGGACGTCGACATGGGCGGCAGCAAGTGTGGTGCTTGCAGAAAGACTCTGTCGCAAGCCGCCAGGCGCACGGTCCGCCTTCACCGTTTACCACCGTGCTTGATTCTCTGCGTCAATCGCACTCTCACAGATGAGGTCGGCTACGTCACGGGTAAGCGTCAGACACCTCTCCACGTACGCCGCACACTCGCACTTGGTGAGTGGTTGACACCGACGACAGAGACGTCCTGCCCGGTCATCACGTCCAGCGGAAACGTCGAGTCACTGGCAGCGTTCGACAAGGATCCGCGCGCGCGTGGCGAGTATGCGGTGTACGCTGTTGTTCTGCACCACGGGGGCCAGCTGAACAAGGGACACTACACCGCCGCCTGCTGTGTTGCGGAGGCTTGGTATCATTTTGACGATACGCGTGTGACCGCGATTACCGACTTCGACCACTGGATCGCCGAGCGGGCAAGGGAGATTTACATCCTTTTCTACCGCTCCCTCGCCCCCGACTTCTGATGTTGTGCTCAGGTGTACCTACGGGTACCGGACAAGACGAAGAGACCACACCTCCCATTTGTTTGGCTTCTGACGTAGATGTCCGCGGGCCTGCGTCTTTGGCGAGCGTGACGCTTCGGCCTGTCTGCGCGTAGTGCATTGCGGACTTCGTTCGTCTTTGGCAAGGACAGTCCAAGCTGCTGCTTTATTCGTCCGTCATGACGTGTATTTTTTATAAAAACAGTTTCTTTCGGTTCCGTATCGTCACTTACACGTATGAACTCCATTTCTGTCATTTTTATCTGTTTTTGTACGCCCCCACAACCGAGCGTTGACGTGCTCTCGTTTTTTTTTTTTTCGTTTGCTCGGGTACGCTTTGCGGTTTCCACATCACCACCACCACTACGAACCTCCAAATGCACCGAAAGAAAAACTGAAGATCAAAGCAGAGGGAGAGAGCAGACGAGTTGCAGAGATTTGTGGTCTCTCATTTAGATGAGCAGGGACAGCGAACTGGCTAGTATCGCCTACACTGGTCTATTTCACATGATGTCCGTCTCCTTCGCTTCGCTTCAGATTCACGCGTATACACAGAGAGAGAGAGAGAGACGTGCATTCTTTTTGTTTCCCCCCTCTGTTCTACCAAGACCGTCAAACAACCGTAGCATCGCGCCAGTCACGGCACGCACACCTTTTCTTGTTTAGCGCACCCGTCGATGGAACTGCTGCGTAAGACAGCTGCCTTCCGTGTCGACGCCCAGACGAAGGACAAGACGCCGGATGAAGTGGACACCATCTCACTCAGTGGCGTGCCAGTAACATTTGCTCTCATTGAGCCTTTCGCCAACTTGACGCACTTGTACCTCGTGGCGATGAAGCCCAAGCTGACAGTGCTAACGAGTCTCGAGCTCTCGCGCTTCCCGTCGCTTCGCCTGCTCGACGTCAGCGATAATGCCATTAAGGTGGAGTCCGCGGTGCTGGACGCGGAGACCCCGTGCCTGCCGCTGCGCCGCTTGCTCATGCCAAACAACCAGGTGTCGTCGATGGATGAAGTCCGCCACCTCGCCTCCGCCTTCCCGAAACTCGAAATTCTCGACTTGTTCGACAACCCCGTGATGACCGCCGACACGTTCAAGACTATTTTCGACCTTTTCCCTAGCTTGGCCGCGCTGAATGCCAAGACGCGGGAGGGTGAAGAAGTCGTGGTTGAGGACTCCGATGAAACAGACAGCAGCGAATATGACGACGATGAGGAAGACGACGACGATGACGACGATGAGGACGATGAGGAGAGCGAGCAGGGTGAAGAGAGTGATGTCTCTAGTGGTGATGCTGAAGACGCCGACGCGAATGACGGTGAGCCGGCGGTGAAAAAAAGCCGTGCTGAGTGATGACGCGGCAGCACGCACACACGGATAAAAGACCTCCCCTTCTCTAACACACCCACACATCCCCACACCGTACACGTTGCTCCGGCGACTGGTGGTCTTGTGTGAGTGACCAGGGCAGTGCCACACGTATTAGCTGAACGTGGGAAAAGAAGAAGAATTCACACGTTCGAGTTGAAAGAAAAACAAAACATCTTCTATACGTCTACGGACTCATTTTTTTTTTTTTCTGATTTGCCACAGACGACACTGTCTGTCCCAGTCCGCGGCAGGAGTGGGGAGAAGTCCTGACAGCACAGCGAATTGGCGTGCGCAGCTAGACGTGTGCGCGCATCGGTACTCGCCACGTATACGCGCCCCTCCTCACTGCTTGGCTGTCCACCATGTACCACTCACGACGCTCTCCGCTCCACTTCCCATGCTGGCTCCTTACCCTCTCGCACTTCCACCGTCTCACAGCCGCGTGCCACGAACAACATTGTCGTATCTTCACCAACGAAATCCTCAAAACAACGAAAAACTGTTTCGCAAGTCTCTCTTCTGGCTCGCACGCCGTCCTGCGATGTCTCGATACGATCTCGCCTCTGAGCTCCCCCCTGCACAGCTCAAGGAGAACCTCGCACACGTTTTGAAGACGATCGAGACCGCAGCGGCAGGCAAACAAAACGTACAGCTGGTGGCGGTGAGCAAGACCAAGTCCCCAGCGTCCTTGCTGGCCCTCTACGAGGCGAACCAGCGCGTCTTTGGCGAGAACTACGTGCAGGAAGTGACGGAGAAGTGTCCGGTGCTGCCCAAAGATATCGAATGGCACTTCATCGGACATCTGCAGAGTAACAAGGTGAAGGAGCTGCTCTCCGGGGTGCCGAACTTGTCCGTGGTGCAAACCGTCGACACGACGAAGATCGCCAAGAAGCTCGATGACGGGTGCGTCGCGTACCGTGAGGGTCGCCCGCTGCGGGTCTTCATCCAGGTGAACTCAAGTGGCGAGGAGAGTAAGAGCGGCACGGAGCCCGGGGCGGCCACGGTGGCACTGGCGGAGTACATCTCGAAGGAATGTCCTCATCTGCGCCTTGCGGGTCTCATGACCATTGGCATGCTCGACTACACCTCCAAGCCGGAAAATTTCACGTGCTTGACGCGTTGCCGTGCGGAGGTGGCTGAAGCGCTGTCTGTGCCGGCGGAGAGCCTTGAACTCTCCATGGGCATGAGTGGCGACTACGAGAGCGCGGTGCGTATGGGTGCGACGACGGTCCGCGTAGGGTCTTCTCTGTTCGGCGCACGGTACTACCCGCCGAAGGAGACCGCCGCGGACGGCGCACACACGGCTTGACGAGTCTCCACCGCGGTGCTTGTCATCGACTTATTTATCAGGACCGCAAGGTGGGCAAGCGAAGTGAGAGTCCTTCAAAGCGTGTCAATGCGCACGCCAAAAAGAAATGCGGAAATCCAGGTGGCGCGTGTCGCACGTAAAGAGATGAGACGAGGGTGTTGCGCTCGCTGCTGGTCGTGCACTTCTCTTAACGTTTTCTCACGCTCACATGCACAAGGTGCTCAGCGTATTCGTGTCTGTGTGTCTGTGTGTGTGTGTGTGTGGCAGCGCATCGAGAAACACTCGTTTGACGTTGTCACCCTCTTTGGTTGCTCGTGAGAGACACACTGAAACTTCACCGTTACACAAGTTTATATTGACCACTCACACTTACCGGGTGGGCGAATCTCTTTCCTCGCATTGCTTTGCTTGATGTACCATTTGTGTGGCCATCTCCGTCCCTACGAGAAGCTACTGCGATCAAGCGGTCACGCGTTGAATACACTGCTTCCTCTGTTCTTGAAGATGTGCGCTTCTGCTCACGCTGTCTCTCTCTCTCTCTCTGACCCTACCCACTCACCCACTCTTCTCGCATTGCGTACATGACTCGACCCAGCATGCAACAAACGTAGTGTTGGTGGTCATCCTTCTTCCCCCCTTTTTATTTTTTTTCTACGACTATACTTTGGTCTTTTTCAAAAAAGAAAAAAAAAAGAAAGAAACTACGGTCGTCTGGTGAGCTGTCGTCATTGTACGCGTTAGTGGAAAAAAAAAAATCGCCCCTGATCGCGCCTTGCTACTGCCTCACTTCCACTGTATCCGAATCAACGGGACGACTCTCGGTCGCGTTTGTTTCGTCGCACTGCTCCAGAATGGGTAATGGGAGTAGCAGTAAAATCGGCCACGAGCGCCTAGACCGGGCCTCGGCATCAGGCATCTTGACTCTCAGCAACGCTGATATCAAGTCGTGGTCGAAGCTGATTAAGCAGCTACACAATGTTCGCCAGATTCAGCAGCTGACGCTCAGTGACAACAAACTTCACAAAGCCATGCCCTTGTCTTTTGTGCAGATCGATCTCTTCGCAACCTCCCTAAAGTCGCTGGACCTGTCCAACAACGACATGCTTTCAGCTGATGCGCTGGGCATGCGCGCGACCCCCAGGACCGCGGATTCGAGCACGAGTGTGTCAGCTTCCCCACCGCCATCCACCACCTCCTTCGCCGTCGGGCCCCTCGAAGTCCTCAGGCTGTCTGGTAACCGTCTCGCTCATCTCCCGCCGCTCCTTCTGCTGCGTTTCCCACGCTTGAAGAGGCTCATATGTACAGGTAACGCACGACCGCTCACGTTCAAAGATGACTGCTTCATGAGCCAAGTCGGCCATAGCGCTGCGCTGGAGAGCGTCGAACTGTGTGATTGCGGGGTATCGTCCTTTGCGCTGCTGTGCCCCTCCAGTCTCGATGCCGCGCCGGGGAAGCTCATGAGCACCAAGGTATTTCCGTCGCTGGACCAAGTTGTGCTCGACCGGAATCCGCTCACAGGGACCTTTGCGCTCTCCCGGGACATTACAAACACTGTCATCTTCACCAAGCTCAAGCGTATTAGCCTCAGGGATCTCAAGGATGACGGCGTGGAGGCCGTCGACCCGCAGGTGTACGCCTCCTGTCCCTCACTTGTGACTGTGGACGTCGCGGGCTGCGTGCATGAGACGGATATCACCGAGAAGCTGAGAGGCACCACACCGTATGAAGAATGGCGTACCAAGCACGCCACCATCGCAAACAGTAACGCCACCGCTGGCGGGGCGATACACTTGGCGTAGAAAACAACAACAACAACAACAACAGAAAACAACGAACAGGAAGCCAAATGAAAAAGAGATGGATACACGTCACGCGTGAGCACCGACGCATCCACATTCGCGCAGATGGGAAACGCGGCGATGCGTTTCGAACTCTGCAAGACACACGTCTCATTTCCACGTTGTCTACGAGCGGACATGGCTCACGCAAGCGTCACGTGCAGAAAATGCCTCACGTCGCGCGTAGACTCTTATCCGATCATTGGTTTTCGTTTCTGCCGTTGTTCGTGTCGATCCTTCTTCTTTTTTTTTTTCTCTCAGTTCATTGGGAGCTGTCCGCCATTGATCTTCCTGCCCATGTATTGGCATTAGATGCGTTCGTTTTTTTTTGTTTGTTTGATGCGCATCTCTTCTTTTTTGGCACAGCTCTTTGCCTACCGCTATCTTTATATAGCTGCCCGTGTTCCCACGTGCACGGTGTTTTTTTTTTTCTTTCTGTGTTTCTTTTGGTTTCATTTCGCCTCACCATCGCTAATTGTTCATTTTCAACACGTTGCGCTTCACTTTTATATCTTTATATCCCAACTTTTTGTTTTGCTCTCAACACTTTGCGTTCTTTTGAGCTTTCTTGTACCACCTCTACGTGGCCCAATCGCACAACACAAACCGCACACTTTTGTTTTTCCCCTCTTGTTGTTGTTCTGACTGCGTGCTCGCGCACACTGCCAGCGCACCTGATCGCGCGGTTCTGATTGGGTGACAATTGCAGACTTCACAGTAACGCCCCCAAAAAATAAATAAATAAATCAATACCATCTCGAGTAAGAAAGACGGCCGCCTCTGTCGAGAGTGGTGGACTCACAGAGGAGCTCAATCGGTTTCTTCACGCTGACTTGATATCTTCTCGCACACGCACGGCGCGTTTCCGTGCACCTCACTCCTCGCGTGCGAGGTGACACGTAGACGGACCCAAACGCACACAAATGCCTTCACTGGCCTCGTTCATGTCCTGTCGACGAGTATGACAACAAGGTTCCATTCGCCGTACGTGATCTTCTCTCGCTGTTACTACCGCACAGTTCTCACGCACTTCTTCCCTTTTCCGCGCAGACGCACCTTTTTATTTTTTTCTCTCCTTGTCTGTGTCGGTTCCTGCGCACTGAAAGACCAAGTTAGACGTGACCAGAGTGAGTCGAGACTGCATATGCCTGTCCGCTCGGTCATCCTTCTCATCGACGAGCGGTCCGCTGAAGGCACTGACATCAGTGGCTGGCGCGTGGCGTTTGCGGCGCACTGCCGCGATTTGTTGAGCATCGCCCGTATTGAGGGATGCCGCGCTGCAGATGGCCGAGCCTGTCCACTGAACGTCTCTGTGCACGCGCTACGCGCGGGTGGGTCCGTGCGTGCGCTCGTAGCTGATGCCTCCGTTTCCCTCCTTCCCTCTCGCAGCGCGCGTCAGGAGGAGGACGGCTTCAGCGCACTACTCCAATCCCTCACCGCACTGGGTGCTGCGCCTCTCGCTTCCGCATCGCGCACTAGCAGCCTCAACGACAGCGTGGCCACGGACGACGCCATGCAGCCCATCACCGAGTTCATCTACGCGCTGCATCAGAAGCGTGTGACATCTCTCTCTACCTCTGTGCCGTCATCGCCCTTTTTCACTTCCGACTCGCAGACGCTGCTTGTTATTGGGAGTGCCTTCCTGTCGTACACCCACGCGCTCCACACCCTTTGTTACTTGTGCAGCACCGGTCTCGCGCTCGACGTCCACTGTGTGGTTGCGGATAAAGATGCAGTGTGCCTCACGCGGGCCTCACTCGGCGTCGCTGGCCAGCTCTGGCGCTGCTCCTTCTCACCGACGGAGGTACGTCAGGCTTTGGAGGAGGCGTTGGGCCACTGGCTGTTGGTGCACGCACAGGCCGATCTTCGTGTGCCGTGCCGCCTGCGGTGCGGGTATTTATCCGTGAACGCCGTGGCACAGCGACCGTACGTCGCCAGTTTGGATGCATGTGTCTGCGCCGCCGACTTTGCCGCCGTTCAGCAAGAGTACCCCGGGCTGGTCCTGTGCGGTACAACCGTCCTGCAGTCCCCTTTTGAGCTCACACGACACACTCTCAGCCGGACGGCTGTGCTGTCGTTGGCGGCGGTCCTGCCCCCGGAGCGGGTGGACGATACGTGGTTGTGCGGCAGCGCGTGGGTCGTCGCGCTGCCGCCCGCGGAGTGCCTGGCGCGAGAAGTGGCAGCGCTCGCCGCCTTACACGAGGTGTTCAGAGGTGACGCTTTGGTCTTCACCACCACCCAGCCGCTTCTTGATGCTCCGCACACACTCGCCTTGACTACCTCCTGCTTTGTGGGCTACTTCCTCGACGGGGCGCGACTGTGTCTGCGGCAAGTGATTCCCTCTGAGCTGCGCGCATCGTGTGTGACCTCAGCAGAGTGTGCCGCGTCTTGTGCCGCGCATCGCCACAACAGTGTACCTGATCCGTTCCTCGTCTCTCGCACGCGCCAGGTACGTGAGGAGCTGGTGCGGCAATCGACGACGATCAGCGTGCAGGAACTTGTGTCCGGGCACGTCTCTCAAGTGGCGGCGCAGCTTCGCCCCGACCCTCAATTCCACCTCCGCCTCACCCGCTGAAGGTGACTCTAGGGAAGATGTGCTGGTACCTCCGCTCTTTTTTTTTTGTTCCTTCTCCCGTGCGCTCTCTGCTTCCGCTTTTTATTTTTATTTTATTTTATTTACATCGACCACCAGATCTCTCTCGCTTCCTTCCGTTACCCCCCCTCCCCCCCCACACACACTCAAAAGAGAAAAAGAAAAAGAAAAAAAAAAAAGAATACTCGCAGCTGACCCGCACGCGAGAAACAAACAAACAAACAAACGAAAAGGACTCCCTGTCAGCGAAAAATGAACATATTTCTGGCCACGTCTTAGCCCTTCTTAGACGCAGGTGCATGTTTTCAAGTCATCACTACGCTGACCGTCTCGATGCGCTCCTCTGCCCACCCCTTCCCCTCTTGATGGGCATTGATCCTCTTTACTCGCGCTCGACTCGTTGTCTTCCTCCGTCTCCCCTTCTCGTACCAATCTCGTAGAAGTAAACACAATTAGTGTTCGCATTATTATACGTTCGTTCTTTTCGTTTTCACCCGTGAAGCGAGAAGGATCGTTTTTCTTTTCTCTTTTTCTTTTTGTTCAACATTTTTCGTTATATCGACCCACGAGAGAGCCAGGCCTCCTTATCGCGGCTATTGCTCTGTTCCTCCTCCGTTGTAGGCTCATTTCTGTTCGTTTGTCCTCTTCGTTGAATCGAGTCATCTGCTGACTTCCCACACAGCACTCAAAGGCTACGTGAAGAAGAACCACAACTCAAGTCGATGCCCGTCGAAGCGTGCAGCGGCCTCTGGCGGTCCGAGGACATGGTTCTCCTCGATCTTCACATGCAGCGTGAGGTCGCACATGATGCGGTGCTCAAGCTCGGTGAGATCGGCATGTTCCAGTTCCGCGACCTCAACCACGAAATGAGCGCGTTCCAGCGTGACTTCGTGCAAGAGGTGCGCCGCTGCGACGACATGGATCGCAAGCTGCGCTTTCTGCTCGAGGAGGTCGACAAGGCGAACGTCATGACGGTGTCCGACGGCACCGCGGAGCACGAGAACATGTTCTCCCTGGAGCAGAAGGTCGAGGACCTCTACAGTGAGGTGTCGGAGCTCAATGAGCAGTACCAGGCCCTTATTGGCGAGCGCAATCGTTCAAGGGAGCATTTGGAGATCCTCAACCGCGAGTTCGGCAATGCCAAGGGCGAAGGCCTACTGCTCATCACGGGTGTCGTGCCTCGCGATCGCATTCCCGTTTTCGAGCGCGTGCTCTACCGCGCCACGCGTGGCAACTCCATTGTTCGCCTCGACGAGATCGAGACGCCCTTCTACAACATCAACAATAACGAAGGTGTGTACAAGAGCGTTTTCGCCATCTACTTCTCCGCACCACGCATCCGCGAAAAACTCATCAAGATATGCGAGGTGAACGGCGCCACTGTGTACCCGTATGCCGACAACAGCCAGCAGGTGCAGCAGATGCGTGAGTCTCTCGAGCAGGAAGTTGAAACTGTGACCCGCACGCTGCAGGTTTCCGCGCACCGCCAGCGACGCGTGCTGCTTGAGAACGCTTCCTCGTGCACGGAGTGGCGTCGCGCCGTGATCACGGAGAAGGCGGTCTTCTCAACCATGAACATGCTGAAGTTCACCGGCTCGACTGCTGTCGCCCAGGGCTGGGCTCCAGTACGCGCGCTCGACGACATCCGTGCGGCGATTCGTGAGGCAGAGCTCGACAGCGGCGCGCAGGTGAGCACGGTTATCGAAGAAGTGCCCACCAAGGACACCCCGCCGACGTACTTCAAGACAAACAAGATCACGAGCTCCTTCCAGGGCATCGTCGATAGCTACGGCATGGCGCGCTACAAGGAAGTGAACCCGGGTGTGTTCACCATCATCACCTTTCCGTACCTCTTCGGTATCATGTTCGGTGATATCGGTCACGGCCTCATTCTCACCCTCTTCGCCACGTTCCTTATCTTCAAGGAGAAGAGCTTCCAAGGTCAGCCGTTGAATGAAATTTTCGCGATGATCTTCGGCGGCCGCTACCTGCTGCTGCTGATGGGCTTCTTCGCCGTGTACATGGGCGTTCTCTACAACGATATGTTCGGCTTCTCTGTTGAGCTCTTCACCTCCGGCTACACCTGGCCTTCACTGCCTCCTGCCGGCCCGGAAGGTACCGTGTACCCGTCCAGCCCCAACGGCCGTCCCAGCGTGAAGCCTAGCCGCCCTACCGTGTTCGGTGTGGACTCCGCGTGGGCGGAGACGGAGAATAAGCTGGAGTTCTACAACTCGATTAAGATGAAGTGCTCTGTCATCGTGGGTGTGGCGCAGATGCTGGCTGGTGTGGTCATGTCGCTCGGCAACTTCGTCTACTTCAATCAGCCCATCAAGATTTGGTTCGGTTTTGTGCCTGAGCTCATCTTCCTATCCTTCACCTTTGGGTACATGTGCCTGCTGATTATTATCAAGTGGCTCATCACCTGGGAGAACACGCACGAGGCCCCTTCTCTGCTGGAGACCATGACGAACTTCTTCCTCGCCCCGGGCTCTGTGAGCCTCCCCCTCTTCAGTGGTCAGGCGGCAGTGCAGCTTGTGCTCTTGTTGGTGTGCGTGCTGTGCGTGCCGTGCATGCTGTGCGTCGTGCCCTACCTCGAGAAGAAGGAGCACGACAATAAAGTGCAGGAGCGTCTGCAACACCCGCACGCGGAGGGCGAGGAGGAGGACGAGGAGGAATTCGAGATGGGTGAAGTCGTCATTCATCAGGTCATCCACACGATTGAGTACGTGCTTGGCTGCGTCTCGAACACCGCTTCGTACCTGCGTCTCTGGGCTCTGTCGCTGGCGCACTCGCAGCTGTCTGAGGTGTTCTGGAGCTTCGCGTTCCTCCTCACACTGGGCCTTGACGGCGGCTCCGGTATTTTTACTTTTATCGGCTTTGCCGTGTGGATGGCGGCCACGCTCGGTGTCCTGCTAGGTATGGAGTCCCTCTCCGCCTTTTTGCACGCGCTGCGTCTCCACTGGGTCGAGTTCAACAACAAGTTCTACGCTGCCGACGGCTACGCCTTTGAGCCCTTCGATCTCGCGCAGGCTCTCAACCCCACCAAGTAACAAGAGTCAGCCGCCGTCTGTGCGGTGAAAATAGTGCGTCATCATATGATCTTAGGGAAATGTTATCGCTGAAGTACGGTGCGTGTTGAAGCGCACTTGCAAAAAAAAAAAAAATCATCGAAAGGCAGATAAAAATGAAAAATGAAGTGAAAAAAAAAACAACAACTTCGTTTTGTTTCGATTTGTGAAACGCAGAGTCGGAAGAAACGCTGCTTGTAGAAAAGAAAAACGAAAGATGAGCTCAGTGGTGTAAAAAAAAAAAAGATCTGAAGACGTTGTGTTTCCCCGCCGTGTGTGCTTGTTGAAGTCCTATACATATCGTCATGTTTTTTTTTTTTGTTGTTGTCCTTGTTGTGTTCCGCAGTGCCTACGTGCTTGACTGGGCTTCTCTCGGTCTGTTAGGTCTTGATTTATTTCTGATGTGTGCCTGGATCATCGATTTTTTTCTTTTCTTGTTGAGATGATATACGTCTGAAAACTATAAAAAAAAAGTAGGGTAACAGAGATGAAGGCATCTCGTCCCGTATTTGCGATCATCAACGCATCACAGAACTCCTGTCAGCCGTGTGAAACGGGAGTGATAGTTACGGCGTGTATTCTCACGGCTCGTGGTCTGTGTGAGTCGGTTGCTGGTGTTGATGTCGTCTCTCCTTTTTCTGCCGGCGCCTAGCCTGGTGGTGGTGTTGTGCGAGGCAGCTGCAGTTCGCTCGATCTGCGCTGTCTTCCGTCGTGCGCGCGAGAGTAACCCATTCAACGCATGTCTCCACGCTCTTCTTTTCCCTCTGTCGACACCTCTCCCGTACTCTCTGTTCTCTCCTGTCGCCTTTGTCTTTGCTTCTTCACCTTCTGTTCTTTACTGGTGTTCATTACTCCCGCTTTTTCCCGAGGTTAGTCGTGAGCCAAGCGGTTTGAGTGACCATCCTGCTCACTGAAGACACGCCATTTTTTTTTTCTTTGTATGAATTTCTGTTTTCGTTCTTTTCATTTTTTTTTCTTCGCGTCACTTCCTTCTTTTTCATTTTTTCCATCCCGAGTGAGAGCTATTGGTACGTAGCGCACCAGTAGTCCTCACAATCGGGTTTAGCACTAAACATAGCGCGAAACTGAATCAAAAAAAAAAAACGAGTATTAACAAAAAAAAAAAGCGTGTCCACACACACTCTCTCACTCGGGTACTGCGTTTCTACTAACAGACTCGCCTTCCCCTGTCCTCCAGGTTTAGCTACCTTCTTTTCCCACCTATTTTGAACGTTTTTTTTTTTTCTGACTTTTCAAAACCAGTGAGACACGCTGAGACGCCAACTTGACCTTTCGCGTCGTGCCGCATCGTCTGAAACTCCCTTTTGTTCTCTTTTGACCTTGGAGGATGCGTCGTGGTGTGTGGTTCATCTCCAACCGATCGCGTCTGACTGTACGCCCCTCTAGTTACCTTGCGGCTACTCGCTGGATTCAGCTACCAGCTGTCTCAGCCTGTCCATACGGTCATGCCACGCCCACGGTCTCAGCGTGCCCGTACGGCCACGCCACGCCCACGGTGACGCCCGTGATGGAACACTGCCCGGTTGTTGGCGATGCCCCGCCGATGCACTGTCCTGTTGAGGTCGAGTCCACGCTGCGGAAGCCGACCATGTATCAAATGGCGCTAACGATGGGCAAATCGCAACTCTCAGCGTACGTGGCGGCGACGGCGCTCGCAGGCTACGTCATCGGCGGTGGCACGGCGCCGTTGGTCGCGGCCATTGTGACCGGTGGGACCATGCTGCAGTCATGCTCGGCAAACACGGCGAATCAGATCATCGAGGCCGACTTCGACAAGCTCATGAAACGCACCTGCCGCCGTCCCTTGCCGATGAAGCACATCACACCGCAGGGAGCGATGGCGCTGTCAGCTGGTGAGCTGGCGGCGGGCACGGCTTTGTTGTGCTCTGTGAGCCCCGCGGCCGCTACACTGGGCCTGGTGAACTGGTTTCTCTATGTCGTCATGTATACCTCGCTCAAGCGCCGCTCACCCATGAACACGTGGTTCGGGTCGATTGTCGGCGGACTGCCCCCGCTCATGGGTGGCCTCGCCGTCGCTGGGCACGTGACGAGCCCCGTGCTGCTGCTCGGCACGTTTCTCTTTGCCTGGCAGATCCCACACTTCCACGGACTGGCATTTCACTGCCGTCGAGACTACGAGGCGGCCGGCTACAAGATGCTTGCCTACTCTCATCCGTGGCGCTCCTCTTTTTACTCGGTGCTCATGTCGTTAGTGATGACCGGACTCACGGTGGCAGGGCCTGCTCTATGCGGCATCCCAGTTGAGGGCCTGTGGTACTACCCCGTGGCCGTCGCGGCCAATGCCGTCATGACTTACAAGGCCGTACTCTTCCACAACGACCCTAAACGCCACTGCCGCGGCTGCTTCGTGTTCTCCTACGTGTACCTGTCGATCATACTTGCCGCCCTGGTGCTCAACTACTTCCAGCCAGTGCACCACGCGAACGCGCTGATCCAGCAGCTCGTCGCGCCAACCGCGGTTGCAGAGGAGGAAAATGTGTTACAGGCCTCCACGTGATCCGCGGCGCCTTGAGCCCTATCTGGGTGTTGTTTTTACGGCGAATAGTGTGTATGAACGCGTGTACAATCGTGACGGCTAAAGGCGTGCGTGCGCGAATGTGCCAGTTATCCTTTCCTTGTGGTTTCAGTTTGTTGCTCAAAGTGAGGGCACACGTGGCCAGTCTTTTCGTTTCGCATCCCTTTGCAATCGACACCTTTGAGGTGTTGGGTGCTTTTCTCGCGGGACAGTCCCACATCTGAAATTAGGGCTGGGTTCTTTTTTTCTTTTTCTTTTTCCTTTTTCTTTTCGATCGACTCACACACAAACACAAAGAATAAAAACTAAAAAATATAGGACGCACTCGTGACTTCATGTCCACACGCACGACAACTAGATTCTGACTGCAAGGGTAAAAGCGACTGTCTGCTCGCTTCATGTTCGCTTTTTCTCTGTTGTCGCGGAACGACCACTTCTTGTCTTTTTAGCTCACAATATTGGCAATAGAGTAAAACCAATATTACCCCAAGTATACTTGTGAGAGGAGGTTAGGACTCTTTTTTCCCCCGCAAGTAACAAAATAAGTAACCACGGTTTCCCTCTTTTCTTCTCGCCGCATCATCCGAATAAGCGTCAACCAACAACAACAAAAAAAGAAAAGAAATTTGAATTTTCTCTTTTGTTTTTCATGAAACTGCATCCGATGTCACTCACAATAACAACAACAAACCGAAATCGAGTACCACGACCCAACACATCCAGACAAGAAGGGAAACGGGCCGCTCACTCTGGGTCACAGCTCTCTCTCTCTCTGCAAAACCCAGGCACGGTACGCAGCCTTCCGAACGGCGGAAAGACGGGGAAAAGAGACGCTCTTGCCCATCTTCACGTGTGTCGGAGTAGTGCAGCGTATGACAGCGTGGCGCCAGCTGCGGCCGTGCCTCACTACTCTCTGGTTTTTTTTTTATCGACTTGGACCCCCCTCCTGTTCGGTACAGATCGTTAGAGCGTGCGTGCACAGCTCTCCTTCTACACATGTCGGCACTCTACGCCTCCTCTCTCTGCTTTAACATCCTCTCGGCGCATGCTTTTTTTTTTTCTTTTTGTTGCCGCATCATTTTTCCTCTCTGACCTTCAGTGCTTCTTACGTAACTGAGGCCGCATAGATCTTCACGCCGACTTCCGTTAGAAACGCGGTACAGCCTCCAGACGGCTCCTTTGTTTGTCGCTACCGCTTTGCTTTCCCCTTTCTCTCTCTCAGGGATGGAGCAGTATCCACCGTCTGCATCCGTGCCTCCCAACTGGGTGCATCCGGACCTGAAGCGGCACATGATGGCCCGACGCCGCCGTGATGCGAGTGCGCGCATTGAAGCGCTAGAGGTGCACAGTGTCTCCCTGAACGCGTGCGCCTTGGAAACGAGCAGAGAACTGCATCGTAAGCGCCACCGTCTGGCTGTACTTGAGCAGCAAGTCCACCAGGCGAGGTCCGAGATCGCCTCTTTGGAGGCTGACGAGTCGGAAGTGCAGGAGACTCTCAACGTTGTCGCCTCCCAACTCACGCACCACCGCTTTTCTGCCCGACAGCTGCGGTCGTTTGTTGGCGCACCGAACCAAAGTTTCGAGGTACTTGCCGGGGAGGAAGTGGCATCCGCCTCGGAGGAGCCGTTCACTGTCAACTTGGAGCCCTTCTTTGGCCACCTTCTGTGGCACCCGTTCACATTCTTCGCACCGACGGCGCACGACGACGCCGCCATTGCACTCTTCCTGCGCCACTTCGCCCCCCTCTTTTGCTGGCACCACACAAAGTGTACCGTGCAGATGGTGGAGATTGACGAGAAGCCGTGCTTGATGGAGACGGACACCGTGCCGTGCGACAATAGTCACTGTCGCTACCTCCACAGAGATCAGCTTCAGCACGTGCGCCGCGCCGTGCTGCCTTTGTTGTGCGCTACAAGCGCGTTCCACATCCAGGACCAACGCATCGATTGCGTGGCGGAACTGCTGTCCACGTGGCGCACGACGCTTCGCCGCTGCCGTTCCACGGAGGAGCTTGTGAGTGCTACTGCACAGGTCCTGCGCTACATGATTGGCCTTGGCTGGCATACGGTGTTCACAGCCCGAGAACGTGTGTGGCGAGCCCCTCTACTCGCACGGCCAGGCGACCCCGCGTCTGCATCATCGACAGACGCGCCACCGGCGCTAGTGACGCAGCCTGTGTGTCGCGCTCATGACCATCTGAGCCTTTCAGAGTTGCGCTGCGAGGCGGAACGCGATGGCTGGCGTGCGGTCTTGGAGTGCGCGGAGCTGAACATACCGGCCGCGCAGCTCTTTGTGGACACCCCTGATGCCATTATGTGGCGTTGTATGATCCGCACGGCAGCGCAGACGACGGAGCAGCGGATATGGCTTGCACGCCGCGGTATCGAGGTCTACCCCGGCTCACCGCATCTGCAGCTCCACTACGTGTTGGCTCTTCTGGATGCGAAGTCACCCCCGCGAGTGTGCGTGGATGCGTGTCTGCAGGCGGTGTCCGCGCTTTCCGCCCAGACGTGTGCGTGTGCGTCCATTCCCGGTGCTGCAGCACTGGCGGTAGCGGCCACTGTGTCCCGCTACACGGCCTACGCAGTCGCCCGCTGTGCGCTCTACCTCGCCACCGGGACCGACACAGGCACGGACGGTGATGCTGCGGTCAACACGAACTTGGTAGAGGCCCTCCTCACGACTGTGTTGAAGAACGACGGCCGTGAGGCGGCTCTCCTCCCAACTGCCACTGTGAACTTGACACTGATGCTTGTTTCGCTGAAGCAGACAAACTCGCTTGCCCACATGGATGTGCTCCCGCTGGGTGCCATCTCGGATCAAGTCTTCACACTAACGAAGGTGGCGCGCTCACGCCCACAGGACGGCTGCACCCAACAGCTCAACAGTTTGTTGGGAATGCTCTCGGCAATGCACCGCGATGAACTCTCTCCCGCACTCGTCGCCACACTCAAGGCTGCCGTGCAGGTGTCACTCGCACGTACCTTCTCTGTGCAGCTCCACTTCGTTGAGCAGATTATACGAAAATCGTCTGTCACGGCCGACATTGTGCTGTCTGCACTGTGGGGTGAGTATGTGCGATGCGTCGGATTCTTCGACAGCACAGAGGCAGCGACGGACGTGGCGATGGAGCTGCTGCAGTCCTGTGGCCCTCACCCTCCATGTCTCTGTACGGTCGTCCTGATTAACCACCTCGGTTTGTGCGGAGACGCCAAGGCTCAGAACACCATCACTCGTATTGCCACGGAAGCCTGCGAAGGCTTTGAGGCGCGCTTCCCTAGTTTCTCCGCGCATCGTGGACACTCACCATCACACGACGAAGAGGACGAACCGGTGGCGGACTCCGACGGCGAGCCCGTTGCGGTGGAGCTCGCCGCATATCACGTTCTCCGCGCGCAGATACTCTCCGATGGTGCCGAGAGGTTGCGCTATTTAGACTCAGTGCCGATGTCCCCTCTCAGCGCGTCATGCGACGCTGTTGTGCTGTTGCTTCTGGCGCGGCTCAAGCTCTGTGCTGCCGCCGACGATGACATGTCCTTTCGCCGCGTGCTACGCGATCAACTCACGCGCCTTCGCGAGGCCCACCTCCTCTGGTGGAGCCCGCTCGATGTGTGGTACGAGGACGTCATCGGGATACCGCACTTGGCAGCCTACCTGGTCTACCGCGCCGTGCCCGCACTTCTCGGGGCACGCGCTGAGTCCACCACTAAGTTTCGCGAGGCCGTGCTGGACGTGTCGGCTGATCTCCACGTTGTGCACCCACTGCTTTATCGATGACGCCAGACGCTGTCGTCGAATCATGTGACTGTGTGGCACTCGAAGCGAACCTTTAAGTAGACCGCACAGCTTTTTTTCTCTCTCGCTCGGTTGCCGGATGAATGATCGCACATGGGGTGCTACCGTTGCGGCGATGGTGCATTTCTTGTGCGCATAAAGACCCGCACGCGCTGGCTCTCCCAGAGGACAACGTGCTCAGTCTCTACAACGGCTGTCGTCCGCGGCTCACAATAGACAGAAGATTCGATAACAACCATCAGAACAACAACAACAACAAAAAAGTTCAAGGCATGCCACATGTTTCCGCACTCAAATGGACACCGACCACGGCCTTCTCTCTCTCTCTGCCGCCGCGTACGTGTGCACACGCTTGTGCGGCGGGGTATGTCATCACTAGCAACGGAGCGAGTGCGCCGCAGTGTCGGAACGATGCGACATCTCGAACGTTGGTCCACTTCGTCAGACCACATTCGCACAGCTTTATCGCTGGCTCTTCACCCTCGACCTTTTCCAGAATTCTTTCCCGTACTTACCCCCTTTATCCTCCGGCTATCTTCTTCGTCTTCTCCAATGATGCGGCCACAGTGCGTGCCCTAAGGGCGGAGGATACGGTCGCCCCTCTCTTCCCAGCGCTCTCTGCACTTTCGATTTTGTTTGTTGTCTCGTCTCACTTTTTTTGCGTTCGCTATTTTCTTGTTCTTCTCTCGTCCCCGCAAAACTTCGTCCTCGCTCCCTCAACGCTCCTCCACACCGTCGCCCGCCATTTGCCAGCGATGCGTGACACCACGGGGACGGCCTCAGCCAATGCTCAACTACGTAAGTCGTCTCATACGGGAGAAGCTTTGCAGCCACCTCAGCTCGTGGCCGTCTATCCGACAGCGGCTATTGTCCAATGGCAACCACCAGCGTCCAGCTACCAGAGCCAAAGCGGTGCGGCGGTGCCCCGTGAGCGATCTCCGTCATGGTGGCAGTACACGGTGGAGTGGAGCTGCTCGTGTACGGCACACACAGGCCAACCGAACGTGCTGGCCACTACTGACCACTGGCTGCTCGTGCCGAGACAGCACCCCCACGATGACCTCCACATCCGCGTCGTTGCACGAGAGGAGGGGGACCGGAGGGCGCGGCCATACACAATCCCAACTCGTGTGAGTGCGTCCCATATCACACTCACATCGGCTATGCTCGAGCACCCTTCGTGGAAGGCGCGTTTGCCGTGGCTGCATCCAGATGCGCTTTCGCACGGGTCCCTTTTCGACGCCTTGCTGCTCTCTCTACACACCACACGCGCACTCGCGGCGATGCCCCCACGAAGACGCGAGCAGATCGCGCTCGCTGTCAAGGGCCTTCAAATGATGCACGACAACCCCTTTTCCGTTATCACCGCGATGTACGATCCGATCGAAGCTCCTTTTGAGACGGCCCGCGTCCACTACTACGTCGCTTGTACCATTCCGACGAGGCGTGACGTCGAACAAGTCTCGTTAGCCGAGCTTGTCGCGACAGTGGAGAGCGGAGCCACGCTGGTGTTCTGTGGGTTCGCGTCACATGCGGTGAGCGCCGTCGCCGCTGCCCGCGCAGCCTTGGCGGAGCTCGCCCGGGTGAGTCGAACGCACCTATGCGGGCGTGTGCTGTGCATGTGCTACGGCGCCCCACACGCACTGTCTTGCAGCACACCGCTGAGCACGGCGCAGCACGCCGGTCACTTCCTGTTCTACGACGTTCCTGATTTTCCCGATTCCACGCCACCCACGCTGACGGACGCGACGCCGCCTCCCGCCTCTACAGCCGGCCTCGCTCCCTCATCCACGTGCCTGGCTACGCAGCTTGCCGAGAAGGTGACCTTCGCGTGTGGTGTGCGTGCACATTTGCCACACTACACGTCGCCCACCTCGTCACGGCACGGCGACGGGCACGTCTGTGGCGTTCACGCGACGGCACCGTGCCTCTTGTCTGCTGTCAAGACGCCTGGCCGAGCGGCGTCACCACCGAGTCAATCGGCGGGTCTCGCGGAGCTGGTGCGGCTGCTCGCTGTGGTATTCCCTCGCACACCACAGTTGCTGGCGCCGTCTATCTCTTCAGCCCAAGCGGATGTACACGATGAGGACGCGACGGTGGTGATTGTGGTTCGCGGCCACAACCTGCACTACTCGCCCTTTATGTGTGCGACTGTGCTCTCGCACGGCACAGTCTTTCCTTTGCAGACGGTGAACGAGGCCCCACACATGCTCATTGGCCACGGCTCCTTGATGGGCTGCTTGTGCGCCGTACACGAGGCCGAGTGTGAGGCCGGAGTGCCGCGGCGTGCGGCTCGTGCGTTGGCGCTGCGGATCACTGTGAGTACAGCCGTCGGTGCGAGCTCTTTTCCACTCTCCACAACACATCCTATGACCGGGCTGACAGCGGAGCTCACACTGCGGGTGCCACCCTCGGTGGCGCGCCTGGCCTGGCTAGGCAGTATGGCCTCTGCACCACGGCCCTACCGACGCCTCGCGGTGCGCGCGGCACAGTGGCTTGTGGCCACGCCTGCTCTTTTTTTATCGCACACGGTGCGCCTTCAGCCGCTTCAGTACACCTCGTCGGCCGCCCTGGGCACCGCGCACCGGACAACAGTGGGCTTGTGTCATCTCTCCGCGTGTGCGGAGCTGTGCCGGCACTACATAAACAAGGCGTCGAGCAACGCACTCGTCTCGTTTTTCTCCAACATGGCCTCCCGTGTCGGCCCGCCCACCAAAGAGCGTCGACGCGCGGAGATGGAGCCGCTGACGTTGGAGGTGCCCAACGCGATGGAGTCAACGTACTTCATGACCAGTCTTGGTCATGGGGTGTCTGCCACTCAGCGCGACGTGTGCCACTACCAGGACCGCTCGCGCTCGTGGTTGGCGCGCATCAGCGCCACCTTGGCCTGGTTCAGTGAAGCGGAGCTGTATGAGTGCAAGCTACTGGCACTGCGACACATCTTCAAGCCGTGCTGCGAGGCGGCTTGCGCCGGCCAGCCCTGGTCTGCTGAGGACCGCTGGGAGTCCCTACCGCTCGTCGCACTGGAGCAGCGACTGTACGCGGACATTGTTTTTCAAGTCAGAGACGCGTGCGCCAACGGTGCGTCGCACGGGGCACAGGGTCTCATCACGGAGGTGATGAGTTTTGAGAGCTTCTACACCGCTGTGCATGGAATCCTGTTAGCGGCAGTGCCTGCCACGCACTTGGTGAATGATCAGCTCGCAGCGGAGCTTGTGCTAGAGGCCCTGTGTGCCTGGTCCTTCTGCCTCCTGTACGAGATGCGGTGTGACGCGGCATTGTGCTGGACGGTGGTGATTGTGGGGGATGGTGCCGGCGCTACGGCTGTGGCCGCAGCTCTTGCGCGCGAGTGGGAGGAGCTCGAGAAGGCTGAGGAAGAACATGTCACGATTTTCGGGACCTCAGCACAACGGGACCAAGAGAATCGACCCCGCCTCTGCCTGAAGTGTGTGCCGTGTAAGGATGTGACTGTGCTATCCGATGTTCTGAGCCACAACGTGCTCACGTCTCTCTACGTCGTGGGCGAAGCTCATGCATACCAAGACGGTACAATAACCTCGTTACTGCGTAGTCTCGATGCGAGTGCTGGTACGCGCAAAGGCCGCATGCGCCGTGACCAGTGGCACTGTCTCCTCATCAAGGCCGATGAGGTGCTGATGCATGCGCACTCCAGCACGAACCGCCTCAACACCCACCCACACCGTGGGTCATTATCCTCACCCGCAGCTTCTGAATGTATTGCGGACTGGAAGGCGACGGTGACGCGTGACCTGAGCACGCTCGCCGCACAGTACCCTGAGTCGCCCGATGTGATTGCTGTTGAACCGCTGCGCATGGCAGCGATTGAGTCCTATGTGAATGTCTTTGGGTCGGAGACTGACACCACGCAGGCAGTCGAAGTGGTGGCCGCTTCACTGTCGCAGCACTCACAACACGTGCTGAAGAAACTACTGTTGCAGGACCGAATCGAGAGCGAGGCGTGAGACACGGGGGCGTGACTTCTCTGCTTGACAAACCATACAACTTGTCGCCTACCTATTGTGTAACACTGACCCGGATACACGTGAAGCGTGAAACGAAAGGAAAAAAAAAAAACGACCACACAATTTAATGGAGCGTGGAACTTATCCTCTGCCACTTCGCCATTTGATACGTCACGCGGGCGTGCATGAGCGGCTGCTCTGGTCTCCTGTTTGGCTGCGGTGCCAACTTCGGTACGTGCCGCTTCGCTTCTTTTTATTATTATTATTATACCCTCTCACGTATGCCTACTGCGATCCCGCCCCTTCCACCGCCGAAATACCCCATGATCTGCAACACTTGCGTTCTCTCTTTTCCTGTTTCTTTTCGACTTGGCTGCGCACCAGAGGAGATTCGAAAGAATAGCAGTGTTTGTTGCTGTGTTGTCGCCTCACTTTTTCGCAACTGTTTACCCCAGACACACTTTTTCTACGCACCAAACTAGTCGCTGCGGAAAAGGTCGATCGTAGCCGCAGTGACAAGTCAGTGCGTGTGTGTGTGTGCGCGTGCCCGCCCACTTCATCGCCATGACGGACAACGCGAAGCTGGTGGCATTGGAGGCCGAGTGCAGCCGCAACCTCACTTCCACCAAGTGCTGGGTCGCCCTCGTGCGTGCGACAGTCTCAGCACGATCCGCGTTCACGGACGCCGCTGCCTGGGCAAATGCGGTGAACGTCTTGTTTGAGCGCGCACTACGGGCGATTCCGTACTCGTACAAGCTCTGGTGGCAGTATCTGCGATTTCGTCTCGATGACACGGCGTCCTTGTGCGCACCCAATGAGTGGTTCCAGGGTATCCGCGAAGTCTTCGAGCGCGCGGTCGAGACGCTGCCGAGAATGCCACTGCTGTGGTGTGCGTACTTGCAATTTGTACAGTCGGCACATACACCGCGCATCACCATGATGCGCCATCTGATCGTCCGCGCTTTGAACGCACTGCCTGCGACTCAGCACCACCATATCTGGAAAATCGCCACCACCTGGGCGAGTGGCGACCACATCCCGTCTGAAACCTTCAAAAGCGTCTGGCGCCTGTATCTGCTCTTCAAGCCGTCGATCGAAACACAGCGGCAATACTTTGCTCGGCTCGCCCGCCGCGAAGATCCGTCCGAGCTTATCGATGAATGCGTCGCTTTTGTGCGTGCGCGCCGCGCGGCTGACGCGAGTGATGAATCAACAGAGGACGATAACGAGGAGGCCTCCGAGGGACTCGAGAAAAGCCCCGAGTTCTGGGAGACTATCCGGGAGGTGTTCCAGACCCCCAACTGGGTCTACAGAGGCAATCCGGCTGACTTGGATGACCTCGTCGAGACAGGCACCCGCTATGCCGCCTCGCCTGCAGATCTCGACATTGCGTACGCTGTGTGCCTCTATGGCCAAGGCCGTGTATTGGACGGGCGCGCACGGCTTCACCGCCTCATGGACAGCGCGTCCGACCCGGCTGTTTTTCATCAAGCCTACCGTACGGCGATGGAGGTGGAGGACCAGCTACTGGAATCCTTCGCGCTCAGTCCTGAGCTGAACGAAGTGACGGATGCGTCTTATCACGCGGTTGAAACCGCCCTGTTTGGTGGCAAGGGAGCCGCGCTCACTGAGCTGGAACGGCTGGCTGAGCAGTTCCCACTGTGGATGAATCAGTGTCAGCTGCGTCAGCAGCCGACGAACGTGGCTCTCTGGCTCAAGCGCCTCGAGCTGGTCGAAGAGCGCACGTACGCGGGTCTCTCCACCGTCGGCGACTGCGTGGCGCTCTGTCAACAGTCCATCGCCCAGTGCACAACGGGCGTCGATGTCGTGGATTGTGCTGTTGGTGAATTGTACGACCAGTTTGCGCGGCTGCTGGTGAACGCTGGAAGGCCACGAGAGGCTGTGACGTTGCTGTCCACAGCCGCGTGGCACGTGCGGTTCGCGAGTGTATCCATAAACATGCTCTTGCTTGGTCGCCTCGTGGAGCTGAAGCTCGCATTTGCGGACAAAACACCTGTGGAGACGCTGGCGTACTTGATGGAGCGCCTCACCGCGAAGCCGTCGTCGTCAGCGGGGGCCTCGTCCGATGGGGCGGCTGCGAGACTCACTGGCTATTCTGCTGCGCAGCGCCGGCACAAAGAGGGCTTCGTCACGACCAACAAAGAGGCACCGCTCGCACACGTACAGGCACACGTCTTGGCGTGGCTGCTGGCCGCCGATGTTGCGCTGTCGTACGAATCTGCAGACGGCCTCCGCACGACTCTCGATACCTTCGCGAACAGCACGGCATACACGGCAGAGTCAGCCTGCTACGTGGCGCATGGACTCTTCATGCGCGGCGACTCACATGGCGCCTGCGCAGAGCTTGAGCGAGGCGTGGCCCGCTTTCACGGCCAGCCTGTCGCGCTCTCCTTCATTCTCACCCAGTACCTCTCGCTACTCTCAGCCTGGTACGGGCAGCGCGTGCCACTCCACCGTTTCCGCGAGCTCGCCCGTCTGGCGCTTGACGTGCTCCCGGCAGTGCTCACTGAGGCACCTGTGATGGCCGTGCAGCTGGTCACCGCGTGTGCTGCTGTGGAGACGCAGATCGGTCTGTACGGGCATGCTCTCACCATCCTGCAGCAGCTCTGTGACGCCGCCATGCGGTACGCGGACCACAATCGGTACGAGCCGCTTGTGGAGGGGACGCTGGAGGTCACCATCTGTTTCGCTTTTCAGTCCAAGGGCATCGCCTCTATGCGCGAGGTGTGCGCACGGCTCCTGCGATTGACCCCACGGCCCTCGCTCACCCAGCGCATCGCACTGCAGTGGATTGGCATCGAGCGAGCCGCGGGCAACGCAGACAAGGCGCACCAGATATTCGATGCATGCGCGGATAGCCAGGACCCACGCACCGCACACGGCGCGGTGTACTGGCGTTTGTGGGAGTCCACCTGTGTGGACGTGAAGCAGCTGGAGGAGGTTGCACGACGGCGCCAGCAGGTGGTGACCGCCTACCAAAAAAAGACTGGGTGATCACGCGTCGCGCTTGAGTGCAAAGCATCACACAAATCGAATAAATGGAGACTTTACAAAACAAAAACAAACAAAAAGCGGCGAAGACACGGGGGGCGTCACACTGACAACCGGGAAGCCCCCCTTTTTTTTGTCTTCTCGAACGAACCTGTCTCCGCCTTCTCTCTCACGCACACACTTTAGACGGTGTCCATGAGAGGGAGACAGCGCCGACCGATTCGGGCGTACCCAATGGAAACTTGGCTGCATGCCTGAATCATTTGTGCAGGTCCATTCGTGTTCGTGTGCCATCATAGTTCCGCTACTCGATGACAGCACATACACGTGAACACGTGAGGGTACAGGAACACGGCTCGCATGCATCACCTCCCACATCATCAATATCCGTCACTCGCTTGCTCCCTCACCGCGACCACGGGCGCCTCTCCTTTTTCTTTTTCTTTTTCGTCAAAGTGCTCCACAACTACTGATCAGGTATCAATCCCTCTCCGTTCCCCCGCTTTTCGTTTCTGTCGGATTCGGAAAATGTTCGTCCGCTTTGTTTCTCTCAATGCGGCGGAGACCACTGTCCATCTTCCCATGAAGAAGCTTGTGGCGGTGCTCAAGCAGTCGTTTGTTGAGGGTGCCGAGGTGCCCTTGCGCACCAAGTACGAGCTCAACGGCGGCTCCACGCTGCTCATGCCGTGTTGGAACAAGAAATACTACGCGGTGAAGATTGTCAATGTGTTCCCTGAAAACTCCAAGAAGCACATGCCCGGTCTGCACTCCACTGTCCAGCTGTTCGATGCCACCACCGGCAAGCCACTCGCGAACCTTCACGGTGACACCATTACCTCTCGCCGTACGGCTGCTGCAGCCGCTCTTGCTGCATCCTTCCTCGCCCGTCCGAATAGCAGGCGTTTGACCGTGGTCGGCTGCGGTCGTGTGGCGTCCCTCGTGCCAGAGGCGATGGCTGCAGTGCTTCCTATCGAAGAGGTCGTTATCTGGAATATCGTGCCCCAGGGCGTCGACCGGATGATTGAGCACTTGAAGCAGGCCGGCATCAAGGCCCGCTACGAGCCCAACCTGCAGAAGGCGGTGGAGGGTGCCGATGTCGTCAGCTGTGCCACCCTGTCGACGGCCCCCATGATCAAGGCGGAGTGGCTGAAGCCCGACTCTCACCTCGATCTGATTGGCAGCTTCACACCGGACATGCAGGAGGCCGACCCCAAGTGCTTCGCCAACGCGAAGGTGTATGTGGACACGATGGAGGCACCCACGAAGTCTGGTGACCTGCTCCGTGCGTTCAAGGCTGGCACTCTGACCAAGGGTGCGATTCTGGCTACGCTGGAGGAGCTGTGCCGTGGCGAGAAGAAGGGCCGCCAGCCTGGCGATGGTCGCACTGTGTACAAGGCTGTTGGCACCGCGCTGGAGGACCTCGCCGCTGCTGTTTTGGCCTACGAGAGTCACGTCGCACACATCTGAGACGGGGCGATGGTCGTCCCGTCGTCGGAGCGTCGTTTAGGCGCCTCGCTCAAACGTTGCTGCTGCTACGCGGCCCACGCACGATTTGCCGCTCGACATCAACTGTTAGTGAACGTCCCCAGGCACACCGGCAGAGCCTACAGTTGTTGAGCTTGTGCTTCTTGATGGTTGCTCAGGTTTTCGCGTGTGCATGGTGGTATGATACTTCACGTGGCACTGTGCCGACCCGGCGCAGATCGCAATAACCTGCCCTTTATTCTTTTTTGTTATTGTCTTTTTGATATATGTGTTTCTCACTGCCAGGAACACCTCTCTTTTATCGATCGCTTCTCTATTCGCACTTTGTTTTTTTGTCCCTTTTTTTTCTGTCTCGCGGATGTGACGTCTGAGTGAATCGCCCTTCACCGTTGCGCGATCCGCACGGACGTCTGCATTCCAGTCTGACACGTGAACACGTACCACGCTGCCATTCAACTTTTTTTTCGTCCTCAATGCTCTTTCTCTGATTCTGTTAGTGCAGTTTCTATTGTACTCTGTACGTATTCACGCGCGAGTTCGTCTCGACAAGCAAACAAGTGTTGCGAACCAGCTCGGCCGCCAGTGCTCTACCTCGACCTGTTTACGTACGCGCAGAGCCCCCCTCCCCCCGCGATCCCCTTCCCCCTGCAAACGTATCTGAGCTGTCAGTGGATCACTGGATTATCCACGGGCGATAGCATGGTGCACGGGGTGTCAAACGCACCCACCTACACACACATGGATGTCAAAGGGCAGTCGTGTGTTAGCTCGTCCACCTCATATGTGGGTGTTCTTCCTCTTTTGATCATCTTTGAATCCTCTCCGATTCGTGCCCTGCCACTTCTCATATTGTTGTTTCCGGGTACGCGCACACACTGGTCGTGTAGTCTCTCTGACTGCCTCTTGTGCCTTTCTCGCCATTCAGACCAACGTGTTTTCGTTTTATCGCTCGTCCAAGCTTCCTCTCTTCGCCCTCCTCATATTCTCACGCAGATACGAAGATGCCCAAGGGAATCGCCGATATTGACCTCGCTGAGACAACCGCACAGCTGCCGATGAAGGAGCTTGTGGCGGTGCTCAAGCAGTCGTTCGTTGAGGGTGCCGAGGTGCCCTTGCGCACCAAGTACGAGCTCAACGGCGGCTCCACGCTGCTCATGCCGTGTTGGAACAAGAAATACTACGCGGTGAAGATTGTCAATGTGTTCCCTGAAAACTCCAAGAAGCACATGCCCGGTCTGCACTCCACTGTCCAGCTGTTCGATGCCACCACCGGCAAGCCACTCGCGAACCTTCACGGTGACACCATTACCTCTCGCCGTACGGCTGCTGCAGCCGCTCTTGCTGCATCCTTCCTCGCCCGTCCGAATAGCAGGCGTTTGACCGTGGTCGGCTGCGGTCGTGTGGCGTCCCTCGTGCCAGAGGCGATGGCTGCAGTGCTTCCTATCGAAGAGGTCGTTATCTGGAATATCGTGCCCCAGGGCGTCGACCGGATGATTGAGCACTTGAAGCAGGCCGGCATCAAGGCCCGCTACGAGCCCAACCTGCAGAAGGCGGTGGAGGGTGCCGATGTCGTCAGCTGTGCCACCCTGTCGACGGCCCCCATGATCAAGGCGGAGTGGCTGAAGCCCGACTCTCACCTCGATCTGATTGGCAGCTTCACACCGGACATGCAGGAGGCCGACCCCAAGTGCTTCGCCAACGCGAAGGTGTATGTGGACACGATGGAGGCACCCACGAAGTCTGGTGACCTGCTCCGTGCGTTCAAGGCTGGCACTCTGACCAAGGGTGCGATTCTGGCTACGCTGGAGGAGCTGTGCCGTGGCGAGAAGAAGGGCCGCCAGCCTGGCGATGGTCGCACTGTGTACAAGGCTGTTGGCACCGCGCTGGAGGACCTCGCCGCTGCTGTTTTGGCGTACGAGGCGCACAAGCACAAGCACCCTTCCTCTCTCTGATGGAGAGTCGCAGCAGAACGGAAACCATCACACCACTCACCAACGCGCGTGTGAGGTCTCACTACGGCTGCTATCTACGTGCTATCGATCTAGGGTCAACACACACACATGAAAAAAAAAAAAACAGAGCATCAAAATACCCCAATCCGAAAAACACCCAGTAAACGAAGGCCACAGCAAGGATGAACACGCACATGCTGACAATTCGACTTGGTGACGCTTCGTTCAACCTCGAGCTGCGGCAATCTGTGAACGCGCCGAAAATAAGATTTGGCCTTTGGAGATGGCCCGTGCTTGAGGAACACCATTGGTAGCGCTTTTGTTTCTACCTTTTTTTTTTTTAAACCTCTTCTTTTGTTCAACCCTGAAGATAGTGACAGAGAGAAGTGCCTGTGTGTTTCGCTTCACACTTACAAATTCCCTTCTTTTTGATTCTTCTCGATCATTTTTGGCTGTTTTCTTCTCTTCTCTCTCTGCGATGCGTTTTCGCATCTGGTACACTCCTCCTGTGTGCGCGTGTGTGTGTGCTCTTTTCGCCGCGTGCTATTCGCACCGTTGCCCGGCCACCTCCCGTGGCTGCACGCGTTTCTTTCCGTTGAAGAAGGACAGTCATGCTGCATTGACCTCAACAAGAATCGAATTGCCAACATGAATGGCGTCTTTTTCCGTTTGACGAGGGATCGCTGCTAGCACACTTGTGTTCAAGGTTATCGCAGCCGGCGGCCCTCCTCTCTGGTCTGTTCGCGGTTTCCTGTCCCTATTTTTCTTTTTCCCTCTTATTCTCACCTCTTGTTTCTTTCCGTTCTCTCCGCGTTGGTGAGTCAGACACCCTACCGCGTCAACATCCCTCTGTCAAGAACACTTGAGTGCGCATCCGCCTCTTCAGACAGAGCCCCGAAGGAGACGCTATCTGTGTGGGCACTGTCCACCGTCCGTCTGAACAGAAGCTAAATCATGTGACACATAACGTGAAAAATGAACAGAACGAAACACTGGCTCAAATTCGTATCACAAAACAAAGAAAGAGACAAAAACCACGCAAAAAAAAAAAAGAAACCAAATTGCCTACACTCAGATGTGAGAAGTCTACCCTGCTCCCTTCGCGCTTTCGGTGACGATGAGGCCCATTGCGAGACACGACTCTCGCGTTGGACGAGTCAGATCTACGGTTTGTGCGCGATGCTGCTTGCGTCGACTCCTTCTTATGAGGGGGCTCGCAGTGCGCGGTGTATCTCTGCCGACAGCTGTCCACAGCTCTGCAATCGTTGACTCTCTGCAATAGAATCCTATCCCCCTCGCCTCTGTATGGCTCGACTTCTTTTCTTTTCACGATGTGCGTGCGAAGGTGTTCTTCGTCATTTTCTCTGTCTCTCTCACTGCACTAAACACCAGCTCGGATGACTGACAGCTAGCTTCCTCTCTGCTTCCATTCCGCAGCAAAGGCGACGACACGACCCACGGGGCCGCATTGTCACAGACCAAAAAAAAAAAAAAGAAAAGAAGCAGCTGCTTATGCTGCGTCTCCGTGTGTTCGACATTTCAAGTGGACCCAAGTCCGCTGTCGCCGTGCAAGCCTCAGCGACCTCTCTTTTGTCGGACGCGTATGTGGCTATCCGTAACGCCTTAGGTCTCCTCTGCGAGATCGATCAGGTAACCCTACACACAGTCAAGGACCGGCACGTGGACCGGGCTCCGTTGCGCACGGATTTCACACTCGCAGAATTGGGACTCTCTGAAGACAGTATTATTGTCGTGCGGAGGCGAAACGGCGCTGCAACGGCACCGTCTCCCACGTCAAACGTACATACTGTGTCGATGCCCGATGACGTGTTGGAGAGACTCCTCACGCCCACGCTGGATCCTCGCCCCGAGACGAATCCTAGCAAACTTGTACCCGCACCACCGACCGTGGCTGAGACCCCTGCTCCCGTGCCCCTACCGAAAGCCACTGCGCCGTCTGTTTCTTCGCGCACAGCGACGCACCAGGCGCCGCAGGAGTGTGCAGAGCAAGGGGTGATGACCGCACCCCACAACTCTCAAAGCGCACTGCGAGAGTCCACGACTCAACAGGCTGCGCGACAGCACACCGTAGAACACATGCGGCGCGAACAGCAACGCACAGAGGAGCAGCTTCGAGAGATGTCACGCGCGACGCTCACGCATCAAGCTGAGAGACACGCGCAGCTGTATCTGCAGTACGGCAAATCGTCGTCGACGTGGCTACGTCGCCTAGTGCCCGGCGCTCCGCGACCACAGCCTCCTTCGCCGTCCTTCTCGGCGACCCGAGTGCAGTTATTGCACCGAGAGGTTCTCTCACAGGCACTGGCTGTCGTTGGAAACCACTGCACGACAGCCACCGCTCTGATCGACGCCTTCTTCGAGAAGGATGCCACACTCGAGAGCGTCTACACGGCGCTCAAGCTGACTTATCCATTATTGTCTTCATCGTCACCCTCATCGTTCTCCATGGACGCTTTCACTCGTTTCCTGCGTTGTGAGGCACCGTGGCTGAGTGAGGCCGCCTCACTCATACAGTACCTCTACCACGACCACATGGCGGAGTTCGCTGATCACGTTCTCTGCACACTTCACGGCGTCCCTCCATGCGCAGGGACATGGCTGCACGACAGCATGGCTAACACGTGGTACTCAGCTCTCTCGGGGCTTTCACAGACCTCACCACCGACGTGGTTGTTAGACCCGCAAAGCTGTTCAACGATTGTGGATGTCCAACTCCCCAATGAGGTGCCGGCCCGATGCCACTCTCGCTGTCCGCGGCTCGGCCTTGACAACCCTGTGCGACACCATGGAGACGACTTGAATTCATTAGATTTACTCCTCGCTGCGTGCTGTGCCGCCTTGCGTCGCAGTGACCGCATACCTTCTGTGGAGCTCCGCGCATCTCTCTCCGCGCTGGCGCGTGACAAGTTGATCTATCTCGATTCACTCATCACTAGTGACCAACGCGTGTGACGGAGCTGTACTTCCCACTCTTATTGTGCGCGCATGAGGCAGTGAAAAGTAGAGTCATCGTTTGTGTATTTTTGTTGTTGCTGTATCCCGTCTACTTGTCCTTTCCGCGCGCGGAGAGAAGCTTGTCATGCGACCGCCGCGAATGCAAAAAAAGTCGTGCATGAACACCACAGACTGATGAGTTGTGCGTATGCGTGTGCGCACTTCACGTTTTTTCGTTTTAAATGAAGGTGGCAGTATGAACCCCAACGTGAATCCCTACTGCGTGAGCGCAGGGAACATGTCCACGTGCTCGTCTCCATCATTCATGTCACGTTCTCATTGTCGCTTTTTTCTGTAACCCCCCCTCTCTCTCTCTCGATCATGTCTGTGCACTTCGCTGACTACTTCCTCCGCTTGCTCACGTGCTTTTGTTTCGCGTGTGCTTTTTTTTTTTCCACCATTAACGCTGAGGCTTTCGGTTTGATCGATGTGGGCACTAGATGGGTCCGTAATCGGCAACGGCAAGGCCGCGGCTCTGCTCGATGCGTGGCGGCAGCGGCACCACCTGCACAGCCACCTCTGGCTTCCCTTGCGTCAGGCCGCTCACTTCCACGTCCACCCGCTGACGTACGGCGCGTCGCACCGTCAGCACCTAGCTCTCCCGCTGAACATCCTCACAAGTCAACCTCCGCGGGCGGTTCCCTTCTCGCATCTGCCGGTCGCGCTGCAAGGCACGCTTGTGCGTTCCTACCCTCCGCCGTTCTCGTCACGCGGCTTCCCGATGCTGGTGGAGCCGAGCGCAGACCTGGAAGTGGGGTTTCGCTGGCGTCACGCATCGGCCGCGGAGTTCCTCGATGGCTGTCTGTTCCCGTGCGAGAGCGAGGCAGGTCACAACCGCCTGCTGGCTGATCCGCGGTTGGCGACGGCCGCGCGTGAAGTGATGTGGCCACAGACGTCTGTTCCCCTCCTCAACATTCAAGAAACCACCAACCCGTTCGCGATCGATGCCTCGCTGCGGCACCTCGAGCTGATCACGCAGACGCCGCTGCCACCCGCGTTTGCCAGCGGACTCACCACCGTTGCCGCGCAGTTTGCATATCCGTCGCTCATGTGGGTTGACGCGGACGCGCTGAACCAACGCCGCCTGCGCTTGGCACCGGATCAGACCCTGCAGTCGGCACACCGTGTGCCCGTTACTGAGGAAGTCGCTCTCTACCATGTGAGCCAGCTCTCAGAAGCAGAGCAGACGCTTTGGCTCGGCCGCATTCCGCGATTTGTATTGCTCAACTCCCTTACCACCGCTTTTATCCTCTTCCGAAGTCGGTGGCTCACTGCACGGCGGTTCGGTCTCGCCACAGCGCCTAGTCTTGGCGATGCGTATGAGGCGAACCCGGCGCTCGAGCGTGGCTCACCACAGCCCCTACTTTGGGTGTGCGCTTCCCGGAAAGGACCGGCTGATGCGGAGCCAGACTTTGTCGACAGTTTCATCGGCTCTCCGTTGATGCGCCAGCGAAACCACTTCGCCTCATTCTTCAACGCTGCCCAGCTCGCCTAACCCTGACTCTGTTCTACACAGACAAACAGACAGACAGGCAGACAGGCAGACGAACGGAGGGACGGGCGGGCGTACTCCTCGACACACACACACACACACACACACACACACACACAAACAGCTCAGTCTCCCATGCACACATGTGAACATGAACGATTCTTTTTCTTTTTCTCTTTCTGCTACATACGCTCCGCTTTCTCTCTATTTCTTATTGTTTTGCTGGCTTTTCTCCCTTTTTCTTTTCTCACCACGCCTGCCAAGTCGACGCGCTCTCGCGCACACAGGTTTGAATGCCGGTGTGCCCGCGTTGGCGCACAGTGCGCTGATGTCTGTGCGGCTGTGGTTGCATCCGCACAAAAGCTTGTGGCCCCCCTCCACTTGTGCGCACAGTGTGTCCCTTCGCCTCCTTCATCCACTCTGGCCCCACGCTTCGCCTTTGAGTTTTACCGGCTTCTGTCCCCATCGCGTCTTTTTCTCCTTTCTCTTGTTGGCCAGCGTGCGTGCGCCTGCCTGCGTGAGTGTCTACCACCAGCGGCACGTACACCATTGGCGTTTGGTTGTGGCGATCTTTCACTCTTCATTGTCACCGCTCTCCCGTCCCAGTTCTTTTTTGGTGTTGCGCGCTACTCCCAGGTGGATGGACAGTGTGGTCTCTCTGTACTGTCTAGACAACGACGATGAGTTTCTGGGGTGCTGCGAGGCCGAGCACGTGGGCCTTTCGTGGCTGAGCTTCGAAACAGTAACGCCTGGCA